>CAUYMX010093631.1:0-63680 GCA_963573855.1 Lepilemur septentrionalis | reverse complement strand
AGCGAGAAGGGACTTACCGGCCAACAACTTTATTGGCTTCAGGGCACTATCCAAACTAGTTTCTCATAGAGAGCTTTAATGGATGGGTTTAAAACAAGCAGACACAAGTTCCAGGAGGCCACGCTGTGACTCAGAGGTGATCACTTTGAGTTCGAGGGTGAATGTCTAAATGGTCTGTCATTTGCAACAACAAGAGTAGAACTGAAGGTCATTCTGTTGATGTGGCATAAGCCAGGCCCAGAGAGACAAATATCGCATGTTCTCACTTACAAGTGGGGGCTAAAAAGTTGATCTGGTGGGGGTAGAATGGTGGTTACCAGAGGCTGGGAAGGGTTGCGAGGGGAGGGAATGAAGAGAGGTAGGTTAGCGAGTACAAACATACGGCTAGATAGAAGGGATAAGTTCTCTCAAGATAGCACAGTACAGTGACTACAGTTAACCACAATGTATTAATAACATATTAACAATAATACATTTCAAAATAGTTGGAAGAGAAGGTTTGAATGTTCCCAACACAAAGAAATGATAAATGTTCAAGGTGATGGGTACCCTAAACACCCTGATTTGATCATTCCACACTGTAAGCATGTGTCAAAATATCACATGTACCTCATAGATATGTATAATTAATATGTATCAATAAAGAAGAAAATAATGAATGTTTCCTTTAAAGGCAGCGGTGGGAAAGCCGAGAGCCCAACCTGCTAGGCGAGAGAGATGCCTCCGGCCACCGTGTTTTTATCTCTGGCCACCAGCTGGAGCCATTTGGCTGGGGTATAGCATTGGAAACTGTGTAAAGCATGCCTGAGCCCAGCTTCTGCTGTGAAAAAGTTAAATTTGTATTTTAAAATGGATGCTGAGGCGACATAAAGTTATCAGCACTCACTACACTCACCCCCGGCAAATGGCCCCCCAAACTCACTGTGACTCGGCCAGCCTGGAGGGGAGATGGTGCTGCCATTCCCCCCCCGCCATGTCCCCCAAGGTGCCCCAAGTGATGATCACCTAACCCTAGTTAGCACAGGTGAGATTGCTCCACTGACATGACCCCTGGGGATCGGACAGGAAGGGGCAGGCTGGGCAGGACCAGGATGGATGGAGCAGGAGCCAGGGCCCTAAAACCCCACCGGGGAAGGCGGGAGGCTGTGGAGGTAGGACCCCATGTGAGCCAAGACTCCGAGCCCCTGGCACATGCTCCGTTGTCCCATCAGACTTCACTTACCAAACACAAATTAAGAGGGAAAGTTGTTATATTCATTTGCTAGGGCTGCCATAACAAAGTACCACAGGCTGAGGGGCTTAAACAACAGGAATTTATTTCCTCCCAGTTCTGGAAGGCTAGAAGTTCAAGATCAAGGTGTCTCCAGGTTTGGTTTCTTCTGAGGACTCTCGTTGGCTTGTAAATGACCATATTCTCCATCTGTCTTTTTTTTTTTTTTTTTTTTCAGAGACAAGGTCTTGCTCTGGCATCCAGGCTGGAGTGCAGTGGCTTGATCATAGCTCACTGCAGCCTCAAACTCCTGAGCTCAAGTTAGCCTCCTGCCTCAGCCTCCCAAGTAGCTGGGACTACAGGCATACACCACCATGCCTGGCTAACTTTTTAATTTTGTGGAGACAGGGATCTTGCTATGTTGCCTAGTCTGGTCTCTAACTCCTGAACTGGAATGATCTTCCCACATCAGCCTCCCAAAGTGTTGGGATTACAGGCGTGAACCACCACAACTGCCTGTCTTTTCTCTCTAAGTGGTCTTTCCTCTGAGTCTGTGTTTTAATCTCTTCTTATAAGGACACCAGTCATATTGGATTAGGGCCCATCCCAATGACCCCTTTTTCCTTAATTAATTCCTTAACACATTGCCACACTAGAAAGAAAATTTTTTTCCTAGGGGCCACAGTGTTTTATTACAAAAAGAGAATAAAAACTTCAAAAACAAAATGATTCTTTCCAATTTTATGAAAATTTTGTTATTTTGTATTGTTTTCTGTGCTTGAGTTATATGCAACTTGAAAAATAGTTCATAAGGGTAAAGGTGAAGAGACATGTGAGTTACATATGCTTCACGAAGCCCCGGCTCAAAACTAGCATGAGTTAAATACAACTCACATGGCAATTAATGTGTTCAAGATCATATCTTCAAATTAAGTCACTGTATTCTGAGGGACTCAGGGTTAGGACATCAACATATGAATTTTGGGGGGACAGAAATCAGCCCATAACAATTGTTATGAGTTTTAAGATGTCAAATGCAGAGTGCTAGATCCCAAGCATGGGGCATCTGTGCACAAGGCCCTGTGACTACACTGGACAAGTGCCCATGAGGCCAGCCCTGGGCTGGGATATCAGTGGTGTAGGAGAAGCAGTGTGGAGCTCAGATGATGTAACCGCCTCCCCCTAGACCTACAGGTGTTGGGCTCATTGAAGAATGAGCACTCTTCACTGGCCAGACTTGTAAAGGAAGCCAGGCAGTGTCCTTGGATGAGAGCCAGGTTTTGTTAGGACAATGGAGAGAATTAAAATGACTTCAAGCAGGTGGAGAATCATGTGGAGCTTCTTTGCAAGCAATAGAACATTCTAGTGGACAGGGTGAAAATATCTGGGAGGCAGGCACAGCAGTGAACAAATAAACCCTGGAGAGAAGTGTATGAGGATGAGAATAGGAGAACAAAGCAAATACATAACCAGGGGACTTTACATTTTATTTTTAATTATTCTGGCTTTAAATTTCTTGAATTTAGAAAGTAAATTAACACTTAATTGAATTTTAATTAAATATTAACATTCCTTGATCCAATTGCTGCTGTATGTCACATACAAACACGGTGTCACTGATGAGCCAGTAGAAGGGTATTTCATGCTGATCTACCCTCGTTCTTCTGTGGTCTCGGTTCCAATCAATGCAACATTTAGGGAGGATGAACTATGAAGAGGTACATTCTGTAGCTTTAGCATACTGCCTGGCCTCCCACACTGGAAACCAAATGGTAGTTATTATCACATAACTGTAGCAGTATTACAAATTAAGCTTAGTCCCTTGAAATATTTGCTTGAGGTTGTTACCTTCAATATCTTGTAATCATCTTTCCCAGAGAACAACAAAAAAGGCTTGTCTGCATTTATATTGGTAGATACACGCGATTAATATGTTTAAAGACCTACCGCAGTGGAATATCACTACAGGAAATTAATAGCGTGAAGTAGAGATAAAAGCAGCTTTCGTACATTGAAAGCTACATAATGAAAATACTGATATATCTTTGCATATGGTTTTTATTTTCCATTCAAATCTCATCAAATAAGATTATAAAAAATAATTTTTATTTTAATAATAGCAATCATTTTTAAAAAATCAAAGTAATATATGTTCATTGTAGAAAATTTAGAAAATACAGGTTTAGCATCCCTAATCCAAAAATCTAAAATCCAAAATGCTCCAAAATCCAAAACTTTTCCAGCACTGACATGACACTCAAAGGAAATGCTCATTGGAACATTTCAAGTTTCAGATTTTCAGATAAGGGATACTCGACCTGTATAGATAAGCAAAACAGACATCACCATAATCCTAACACCTACTTTCTTTTAGATATTTTTATTTATTTTCTTCTAGTCTTTTTTCTATGATTATCTATCCATACACTTTATTTTTGCAAAAAGTAGCATCCAGTTTTACATAGTGTTTAGTAATCTGCCTTATACCACTTAACATTGTAGGATGGACAATCTTGTGTATATTATGTAAAATGACTATCTTTAGTTATAATTGATTTAATAAATTTCCTATTGTTGGGTATTTAGGTTTTTCCAACTATTTATGATCATAAACAATGCAGCAACGAACCTATTTCTAGCTATTTATTTTTATACCTCTATGATTATTTATATGGGATAGATTTATGGAAGTGTCAATGTGTCAAAGTTTATGCACATTTTTAAGCCTTTTTGAAAAGATACTTTTAAAAAGGTAGAAAAGGCCAAGAATTTGTCTGCTTGAATAACTATTAGGCATTTCCACATAGGAAAGTATGATGGAAATAAGACCAGGGTTAAATTCCTGCTTCTTCCTCTGACAAATTGATTAGTCACTCAACCCCTTTAGTTCTTGTCATTAAACAGAGTAGACAAGGAGTTGGAAATACAGTTGTCCTTGGAATTAAATTAGTTAAATTCACACTCAATAAATGTGACTAGGAGCAAACTAGGAGAGCAGTTCTGAATATATGAATGGGAACAAGTGGAGCTTAAATACAAATATTACTCAGTTATCTCATATTTAGTGACATTTCTTTGGATCTTGTTTGGACAGAGAGATGGTGGCTTGGGGGTTGACCACAACTGTCCAGGAAATAGGGTGTTAGTGACCAAGTTGAAGGTGATCCTCTCGGACCTGTCCAGGAAGTAGCAGTCTTGGCTAAGTAACCCAAAACATCATGGTTTCCTTGGAGAGGTTATTTCTGTAGTGCATGAGACAATCCCTTCATTGAGAAACACTTAAGATCAGCTAATTCTCCTGTCCCATATCATATCATTTTATACGTAGCTTGCATCAAGGAGACAATGCACTAATAGATTGACTTGAGAATTTCAGTTCTCTGGACAGTCATATTCTTCATTAGAAAGTAAATAGCTTAGTCCATTTGTGCTGCTATAACAAAATACCACAGACTGGGTAATTTATAAACAATAAAAATGTATTTCTCACATTTCTGGAAGCTGAGAAGTCCAAGATCAAGGCACCAGCAGATCCAGTGTCTGGTGAGAGCTGCTCTCTGCTTCCAAGAGGGCACCGTGTCACTGTGTCCTCACGTGGTGGTAGGCCAAAGGGCAAGAAGGCTACCTAGTTCCCAGGGGCTCTATTTAAGGGCACCTAATTCCATTTGTGAAGGTGGAGATCATGACTTAATCACCTCCTAAAGGTCCCACCTCTTAATATTATTGTATTAGGGTTTCAACGTGAATTTTGGAGGAGACACAAACATTCAAACCATAGTAGCAGAAAATCGGTATGCTGATTTTTATCAATCTACACGAACTTGAAGAAGGCAAGTCTCCATTGAAAGGTAAGCCCCTTCCAACAAGAGGGAGGAATTCTGGGCTCTGAGCTAGCAAGGGTAAGATAGACTCAACAAAATTCATCAAGGTCAATGCCACCTTGATAGAGGCCAGTCTGGAATGTCAGCCAGTCCTATTTGGTGTGACCTGCTTTCTTTAAACTCCAACAAACAACAAACAAAATATGTTGTTATGTTTTTCCGTGATTCAATAGACATTAATGGGTATCTAATGCCATACCCTGGAGAAGGTCACCATCTTAACACTGGGAAGAGACCCATAAATAACATGGAAATGATTATAAAACAGTAGGCAAAGTGCTAAAGTGGAGAAACATCTAAATTACTGAGGGAGAGCAGAAGAGAGGTGACTAATCACTCAGGAAAGTATGGAAAGGATTCGTGGAGGAAGTGATATTTGTGCTGGATCGTGAATGATCCACCTGGCTGGTGGTGGGATGGGGGAGAGGGCCTTCTAAGTAACTGGAGCAGCATGTGCTAAGGCATGGAGATGAGAAGGCACGTGGCATGCTCGAAGAATCACAACAAATTTAGTGAGACTAGAACAAAAGGCACAAAGTCTATGGGAAGGAGGTAGGAAGGAGGTAGTGGTGGGATATAAATGATGGAGAGATAGTTTGGGGCCAGTTTTTGAAGGTTCTTTATGTTATTTAAAGGATTTTGGACCATATTCTGTATTCCAGATAGAGAAATATATGTTGGAAAATGAGTTGGTAGAATTTATTTCTAAAGATTTTTTAATTATTGGAAAGATGTAAACCTGAAAGAGGGTACTTGGTAGAAGCCCGCATGGTGCTGAAATTAGCTTCATCCTGTAGAACACATTTTATAAAGAATTTTGTATGTGGAAAAAGCAGTTTTATCAAACTGGCCCATGATACAAATCTGGAAAGAAGAACTATAAGATTAGATAATCAAATTAAAATTTTAAAAGATTAGTTAATTTGTGTATTCAAAAAATGTTTATTGAGCATCTACTATGGTTCAGGAACTTTTCTGTGTGCTGGGGATGCTGTGGTGAACAAGTCAAAGTCCTTGGCTTCATGGATTTTATACTCTTAGGAAGTAGTCTGATGGAAAAAAGCAAATAAATATATAATATAATGTCAGGTAGTGGCAAAACAAGAGAAGGAAATTGATATAGTATAAAAGGTGATAGAGAATAACAGAGGGAGAAATTTTGAGGGAAGAGAGTTCCAGGCAGGGGAACAGCAAGTGCAAATGTCCTGAGGTGGGAACAAGTTGTGAGGTGGGAACAAGCAAGTGCAAATGTCCCGAGGTGGGAACAAGTCCTGAGGTGCGAACAAGCAAGTGCAAATGTCCTGAGGTGGGAACAAGCTTGGCATGCAAGATGGCCAGCGTGGATGGAGCTGACTGACCCAGGGGAAGAAATGGTAAGAAATGGAGAACTACTCAGAGGCCACTTCAAAAGTTGGCTCAATGAGGCAAAACAAACAAAATGTTGCTAAACGAGGATGTATATAAATTCATTTAAAAATAGGTGGGTAGTGTTATAACAATAAAAACATAATAGACTGTTTTATTTCATAAAAATCAATTCCACAAGGGAAGGTTGAAGGAGATATGTCTTATCAGCAGTTCATGTGAAAAGATCTCAAGGCCTTGGTAGATCCACAAGCTCAGTTTGAACTCGTATGAAGTGATGACTGCAGCACACACACATACGTGTGCGTGCGTGCCCGTACCCGTGCTTACCACAAACTTAGACTAAATTGACAGAAACATACCCAAATTAAATAACATAATGTGCCAGTATTCTTTGTATCTACCATGTTTAAAGAATTAGGATGAAAAATATTAAGAGAGTTATTGGTGAATTAAAATTTTTCTCATTATTCAATGACCAGGATGCTTAGAAAGATAGAAATAATAACCTTGAAAAAATTGTGGGAATATACACAGGTAGAAAATTAGGCTTATTCTTTATGCCTCTGTGGACTGAATGCCTCCGGGTGGAAGCAGATTCAGCTCAGTCTGAGGGAAGTTTCAGCCAGGTACGGTAGCAGTAGATGCAGCGGGCTGCCTGGGGAAGATAATCTATTTCTCACCCGCTTGCCTGGACTCCACAGCAAGTGAAAGAGAACATAGGAGGCAGGAGGGAAGTCTACCACACTGCTGATAAAGGTGAATCAACACCCTCGGCCTGGACCCATAGCTAAATGGGTGCCTCCGACGTCCCCTCCTGTCCCCTCCTGTCCCCTCCTGTCCAGCCCTGTGCTTTCCACACAGGCCGGGAGGCAGCAGCAAGTTGGGGCAGGTAAGTGCCAGGTGGGGGACTCAGAGCCTGGCCCATGCCTCCTCCGCCACCCTCACACTAGCCCCGACACGGCAGGCCCTCGCCGTTTCCGCAGAGTGACACGCCATCCTTGTTTGCAAAAGTAGCAAGTGGAAGAAAGTGCAGGAAAGTGGGAGAATGATTTCTAATTCTCTTCTCAAAATAATGCTCTCCCTGCCCTGGGAATTTTTCCAGCACATCCTGGTTGAGAATTTATCAAATGTTCTTATAGGGAGGATTACTGCTTTCATCGAAAGGTGTACGAGGTTACTTTAATGTGCCTGTCAATTCCTAATATTTTATTTAATTGCTTAAAATGCTTAAATCTTCCCTTTCAGATAACATTCAAATTGTTCAGCCTGCCATTCAAAAGGCTCTGCAAAGTACCATACCTTACTTCTGTCTCCAAATTGTTCTCTGCTACTTTCTAACCACTCTCCATGGCTTCAGGCTCAGGTACATGCCTTGCCAAGTCCTCCTTCGTTCCTGCACTGTCCCACTCTGCCAGAGCCTACTCGGAAGTTCCCTTGCCTTCCATCATTTATGCCGGCAGTGTCGCACTTACTGAATGCTCGGTGTTCATGGACTCCTCCCAAGCGCAGGAGGAAATACAAAGGCATGCAAGAAAATACTTATCAAAGCAACTCGTGATCCAGTGCCAGAACAAGTGAGTCCGGCGGAGGTGGTACAGGGTGGCCGTGGCAACAAAGCTAACAGTCATGTGTGGGCTCCTTCACATCAAAGCTGACATGGTCACCACTATGGCCGAGTGCCCGAACTGCCAACAGCAAAAGTCAATGCTGAACTTATGACCTGGCACCATCCCGCAGCGGAACCAGCCAACTAGCTGCTTGGTGACAGGTTGACTGCACTGGACTCTCCTTTCTGGCCTGGAGGAAACAGTGGTTTGTCCTCATCAGACTCAGTTCTCACTCTGGATATGGATTTGCCTTTCCTGGCCACGATGCCTCTGTTAGGACCTTGGTTGGTGGGTTTACAGTATCTTTTAAAACAGCTCTGGTGGAAAAAACTCTTATAATAAAACAAGCTGAGGCGACGGGGCTCACACCCACAGAATTCCGCTGGTCTTACTGGGTACTTCATCACCTGAAGCGGTTGGCTTTATACAACTATGAAGTGGCCCACTGAGAGCTTAGTTATGCTGTCAGTGGGGAGACAGCACCCTGGGAGGCTGGATGAAATACAGGCTTTAAACCAAAGACCGACGCACCGTGCTGTTTCTGCCACAGCCGGAATGCAGAGGGCTGGCAACGGAAGGGTGAAGCAGGAATGGCTCCTCTCGCGTTTACGTCTAGGCAGCCACTCCCTTTTTTTTTTTTGCTTTTGGCTTTTGGTTTCCCATTTCTTCAGCTCTGAGTTCTGCTAATTTAAAGGTCTTAGATCTCAAGTGAGAAATGATTCCATGTGGACCCAACAATGGTTTCATGGACCAGGAAGTTAGAGACTGTCATTGTGGGATCTTTATGCCATGAACTAAGAAGAAAGAAGGAGGCAATTCTATGGCTCTGGGTATTGATTACAATTACCGAGGGGAAATCAGATTTATGAGCACAGTGAATGAAGGCAGAGAGGCTTAAGTTTGGAATTCAAGGAATTCTGGGTACGAATAATTCCATATCCCGTAGTGAAAGTTAATGTAAAATCACAGTGCCCCAATAAAGGCAGGATCACTGAGGACTTGGACCCTTCAGAAATGAAGGTCTGGTGCCTATCATCAGGAAAGGAAGCCTAAACATGATGGTTAATTTTATATGTCAACTTGACTCGGGTATTTGGTAAACCACCATTTCTGGGTGTGTCTGTGAGGGTGTTTCTGGAAGAGATTAGCATCTGAGTTGGTGCACTGATCGCCCTTACCAATGTAGCTGGGCATCTTCCAATCTGTTGAGGGCCTGGGTAGAATAAAAGGGCAGAGGAAGGGAGAATTCACCTTCGGTCCTTGAGCTGGAACATCTATCCTCCCCTGCTCTCAGGCATCAGAGCTCCTGAGTCTCGGGCCTTCAGGCTTCAAGACCAGTGTCTTGTCCCCCATTCTCAGGCCTTCGGACTCAGACTAAATTACCCTACCTCTGTAATTCAGGGGAAACTATATTTCCTAGATGTCCTTGCCATCCAACTTTTCATTATGGAACATGGAAGGATGGAGCAACTTTTTCCTTCTCTGCTTTTTAAGGGCCCCTGGCAGTGACAGCCACCAGAGCAGCAGCAGCGCAGGTCGCAGGTTGGTGCCTGCGTTCCTCCTTGGCAATGCCGTTCCAGAAGCATTGGCAGCAAGCTCTCGGCAGCCTTAGCAGCACAGTGGTCATGAGTTCTTAGGTAACATTTTCCCTTCTTTTTTCCTTCAACTATAAACATAAGAATGCTTTGCTGTAGTTATTAATCTCTGGATAACTTCATATTTTCCTTTTTTCTCCTATATCCTTTTTAATACTTTGATAACCAATTCCCAATATTAAATTCCCACTGTTTGAGATACTTAGTAGGGTTCTACTTCCCAATAAGTACAATCACTGACCCAGACAAACCCATGACCCAGCCTAGGCAAAGCAAAACATGGAGTAGATGGGGAGGAAGAGGATAGAGGTTGATAGGCCACAAAAACATGGACAGATCAGATAATAGGATGCCTTTATGAGGTCGAAGATGACACTGTGATTTCTGATGTGTAGCAGTTGTAGGTGGTGATAGGGTCTAGAGTGTGGCCCTGGAAATAGTGGCCAAAGTGAAATGGAAAGTAGTTTTGCTGTAATTGATGAGACCTTTTAACCATGAGGCAGTGATGCTACTCGTTCATTCAAATGCCATTGAAATCAGTAATAATAATGCCAGGATGTGAGATAGGGAGAAAGATGGAGACATGTCAGAATATGTCTTGTAAAATAGTGACAACTTTTTTTTATTAGGGAAACACATTTTAATGGCCAAGATAAGCTATTAGTAACCACAGGAATTACTTCCCTTTGCACTGCTAGACAAATGCATAATGAAAATGTCAGAGGTTGCTCTGCCTCCTGTCTCAAGCAATAGCCTTAGAGCTGCTGGCAGTGAGTTCATACAAACATGCATATTTGGCTTTGTAAGCATGCTAGAATCCTAAAATTTCCTCCAGAGTATATAAAATAAAAACAATAAAAGGTCATAGATTAACATTTACCCTTGACTGAAGTCATTGCAGCTGTTTTTTAAAAATCCTGTTATAATCATAAGAGAAAAAGAAATATCACAAGATCCAATGTTTAATGGTCCAGCAATTGTGTTATAATTAGCCTATACAGATTGAAAATGACATGAGATTAGCATTAGTGAATAATGGGATTAAGAAGATTAAGAAGACCACCGGAGTCACCTTACTCCCATGTGCTTAGAAATGACTCTAGTTTACGTGAATTTATGTATTTAATTCCCTAACTTCTCTTTTGCTGAAATATTTGCAGTGATGGGAGTTGGTACCACCTGGCATTTCCCTTTCAGGAAACACAAAATAGCACCAAAACATTAATCTGGTATCAAAAGAATGAAATTTGTGTCTGTTTTATGCTCTTAAAAACCCAGTATTCATTTATCTTTTAGCTGGGCTTGTCTAGGAAGTATTTTTTTTTTATCATATTTACACACTCTGTAACTTAATTATGCCCACAAAACAGGCCCTCTAGCTAGAACTCATTAGAATTGATGTTTTACCCTGGAGTACACTTTGCTATTTCCCTTTATAATTAATGCATGACTGTGAAGTTCATTAGCATTGTTACATCGGCTCCATCTCTACCTGCCACTGAAAAGCACTGCATTCCATCACAATTCCTCTGCACTGTTGCAAGTTTTATTTCCAACTGATAACTACAGCCCAGAGTCTATTAAATTCAGCAACTTAAAAATTTTATGTAGGCTAGAAAGGGATAGTGGGGTACAGCTTTGGAGACTGGATACGTTATGGCAGGAGAGTCATCTCTCCAGGGATCTTTTCATTTAACTGTGGGTAACTTCTTGAAGAAGGGATTTGTAAGTATAAACCTTAAGGGTAACTTCTGTAAAGATTTTAGCAAAATCAACTAATCTTCGACTACATAACACTCTCAGTTGTGCACTGTGATTTGTTCTCTACTCTTGTATTTCAGCGTATCTGGTTTTTGCCTCTTGGATTGCGTTTTCATTTGTCCTCTCAGAACTTGTTGCTCTGGATATCAGACAAATCCATTTGGTAGCTTCAGTCACTAAGGTAGGGAAATAAAAATATTAATAATAAAAGGCAATGGAACAGAAGCATTATTACTGGTTGCTGGTTGCTACCAAGGGCACAACTAAGCATGCAGCCAGGTAAATGTAGAAATGTAGAGAATGACTTTTCTTTCCACAGTAAAAATAGCTTTATTCTTTTCTAATAATAAAAATGACATGTGCTCATTACAAAAATTTCAAATACATTAAAGTCTATAGAAATTAAAGTTCATCCAAATACCACGGCCCAGAAAAAAACCACCATTAATATTTGGCAAAGCTCTCTCTATAAAACACATATTATTTTAAAATATTCAGTGTTATAAATGGGCTCATACTAAACACGCTATTGTGTAGTCTGCTTTTTCATCCAATGCTATTTCAGGGACAAATTTCCATGGCAATAAACATAGATGTAACTAATTTTTAATGATAGTTGCATATAATTTATTTGACCCATCTTCTACTGAAGGATATTTAGATTGTTTCCAATGTTTTAATATCATAAACATCATGAAATACATCTTTGGGCTCATGTTTACACACTTGTGCAATTTTTGTTCTCAGTTTGTTTGTTAAATTCCTAAACAAACTGCTGGGTAAAGGTGTATCATTTAGATTTTCTATCCATATTGCCAAACTGCCTTCTAGAAAGGTTGTGCCAATTTTCCCTCCTGCCAACAGTGAACAAGAATACCATTCTTGTCAATTGCTTTAATTGTTGCCAATCTGGGAGGATAAAATTAATAATAACAAAATAAACACAGACATGTATTGGCTGTTTTTGTTTTCAAATAGGGAATACTTTCAATTTTTAAGTTACCCTTTTTCAGGGCAGGTATTTCTTGGACCTGAATAAAGTTTTCAGTGTGCATTCCCATTGCATCAGCGGTGTGACTCAGGGCAAGAGTCAACTTCTTTGAGCCCCATTATCCTTGATCTCACAGTATTAGAACCCTGCCTGATGGATGGTTTAAAGCTTAAATGCCGTGTAAATGCACCTAGCATGCTACCAGACACATCAATGTTAACTGAGTCTGCATCTCCCATAAGTAAGCTCATTTTAATTAATGTTGGTCTATGAGAATATTTTAAAATTAAGAAGCCAATGAAAAACTCTGTAAATATTCTTTTGCTATTTATGACCATAAAAGTTTGCCATGAGGCAGATGACACCCATATAAGAAGGCTCTTAAGTGAAGGTTTGGTAGGAAATATAGATTTTTGGAATAAAAATGCTTTCCGGAAAAATACATGCAAATCAAGTCCATGGACCATCAGATATATATATAAATAATTTGGAACAGGTAGACAGGAACAAAACACAACAAACATCAGTTTGTTGCCTGAATGTTGGTTTATCATTGCTTAGACACAGTTTAGGAATATTTTCCACCATAGAGCAAATTTATACACAACATATACAATGCCTAATTCCTCTTTCAAAGATATCTCAACATTAATATTTGAAATTAATAACTTTTATCCAAGAATGGTGAAATGAAACCATTTAAGCAAATGATTGGTGATATTCTGGATACTAGAAAGACAAACTTCAGATGCAGTCTAGACAATCTTGATTCTAACGCAGTTTTGAAGGACTACTTCATTCATTCATTTTACAAATATTTATTGCACCATGCTATGTGCTAGCCATTAGGGAGACAAAAATGAGCAGGACTTAGCCCCTGCCCACAGGGAGCTTTCAGTTTTGTGGAGGAGGAAAAATAATTCAATGGGCAATTCTAGTATTGTATGATGGTGAGGTGAGGTTTGTGTAGGTGCTTCAGCCCCCTTGGAAGATGCCTGCTGAAGATGCCATCAGCAGCCAAGTAAATCACTGGAGAAACCATAAGTCAATAGAATAGGGTCTGTCATGATTGCCACAAAGCATGCCACAGACTACTTAGTGTACACTAATACCATAGCAACAGGCCACCATGGAGTTATCAGTTATGCAACAGGACAAGGAGAAAACCTCTCTGAACATATTCGGAAGAGCTGGCTGGCAGAAACGCTGGGACCTATGACTGGAGAATACTCTGAGATTTATTCACTCAAACGTAAGCTCCATGAGGATCTTTGTTGGTTTTGATCTTCACTGTATCCCCAGTTCCTAGGACAGTGCCTGACACAAAGGAGGCCACTGATAAATATTTATTCAATGCATGGATGGATAGTAGACTAATTCATTTAACTCACATCAAATGACTACAGAGGTAGGTGCCTGTAGAAGAGGAACAGGATAGTAAAAAAGGCAGAAGACAAGCCTTGCATGCCTACTAAAAATTTGTGGAACTGGCTGGGCGTGGTGGCTCACACCTGCAATCCCAGCACTTTGGGAGGCTAATTTAGGAGGATTGCTTGAGGTCAGGAGTTCAAGACCAGCCTGAGCAAAAGCAAGAAAGACCCCATTTCTACAAAAAAAAATAGAAAAATTAGCCGGGCATGGTGGCGCATGCCTGTAGTCCCAGCTACTTGGGAGGCTGAGGCAGGAAGATGGCTTGAGCCCAAGAGTGTGAGGTTGTTGTGAGCTATGATGACGCCACAGCAACAGAATGAGAACCTGTCTCAAAAAAAAAAAAAATGCAATCAACATATGACTTTTCACATCCATCCCTTTTCACAGGAGCTTGAACCTCCAGTGGCTCCTTTGTGCAATGTGGACCATGAGAAAGAGCATAGGCTTTGAAGTCAGACAGATGTGGGTTCAAATCTGGCTCCTCCAAATCTGAGAGGACTTTTGGCAAATGACTTAATTTCCCTGAGTCAGCATCCTCACCTATAAGACAGGATTCACACCTTTAGCCACAAACAACCATGCAAAGCTCCTGACCCAACTTCCTTCACCCTCACCCCATCCTTCCAGCCCCATAGACGGGGTTGTGCAGAGCTCTGCTAGAACTGTGGGCCTCCAATTCCTGGGATAACCATCCTGGAGAGCTCCTTTGATGCTCTTTTCTATTTCTTTTAATCCTTTCTCTCTTTCCAGGGAATGCCTCTAAAAAGCCTAGTGCATAGTAATCTATTCCTCCTCCTCACCCTTTCAGCATTTACTTTCAGTTCTGTTGGTGTGTGGTTAAAATAACAGATGTCACTAACTGTTAACTTGGGTAGACGCTCTTCTTTCCTTACTAAACTGTTTGCTCCTTACTTGGTGCCCTAGTAGCTAACACAGTGCCTTGATTCCAGCAGATAATAAATGCTACCCAAGATAAACCTCACCTCCTATACTCATCAGACCGCAGGTCATAAAACTGGTTCTACACAGGCTGATCTATCGCTCCATAAAACTACACTACTATGTAGTGAGTCACTGATCATTACAACTTTCAAGAAGTCAATAAAATTGATTATGTCAGAAATCCCATACCTATTTTCAAAAATATTTTCTCCATGTTTCGGGGCATTGTAAAACGGGACAAAAGCCCTAAGAAGCATAGTAAATAGTTTCTGCCTGGATGATTGCCCACAAGGATGAAGATCAGTGAAATTCTTCATTAATTCATGTTTGCTGATCAGAGGGAACATTGGGAAGCTCATTCTTGGTTTCTTCACATATCTTACTCTCTACATCATGAAGTCATAAAAGTATCTTCTTTCTACCCATAATAGGATGCAAGATTTAATTCCCATCAATTGACATCTATTAATATACCCACTAGAAGGCAGATCTCGTCAACAGGACTGGATCAGTTAATAGAAGATTTTGGTACTTTCCAGCCACAGTGACATCTGCTTACTGCATGATTAGTGAGGTCACTGCCAGCTAATCTGACGTGGTCTTTAAGATGTCCAAAATAGTCACACCCTAGAAAGATGATCTAGCTAGCCAATAAGATCATTGGTCAACAATGTTTCTAGAGCTCCTACTCTATGCTAACCAATATCCTTGGTAATAGGGTGAATATAAAAGAATTATTCTTTTCTCAAAAAACATACAACCTAGGTGAAAAGGTAGGATCTACCAATTAACACCTTAAGAACACGTGAAGGCAGTGGTTCTCAAGGAGTGGGCTTAACAGCAGCAGCAGCCCCTGGGAACTTGATTGGAAGCCAAATTTCTAACCCCAGACCTACTGCATCAGAAGCTGGGTGGGGCCCAGCAATCTGTTCTTAACAAGCCTTCCAAGTCATTCTGATGCACACTATGGTTTGAGAAACCCTGTTCCGAATCAACTAAGCAAGTTCAAATCAACATAATACCAACAGGTGATATGTGTGTGGGGTAATTGCGTGGGCCTGGTGTTAATCAGAGCTCCCTTAATGACCCTTCATTGAAGGGTCCTGTTCAAAGTAAAAAACCATTTAACATACAGTCAATCCTTGATTGTCTCTTTTGTGAATTATTAGCAGCAACTTGTCAAGATTCCAGGCTAATTTTCCCAATTCAGCCAATATACTTTCAAGCTATATCTCTAAGATAACCTAAATCAGCCTCAGAATGTTTGGGCTAAATGCCAAAGACTTTTGCTGCTTCCTTTCACTAACACGTATAATCAAGAATTGCCAAACTAGGACAGGTCACAAGAACAAAAGTTATATGACATCTAAGTCCAACTCTTTCCCCTACCAGTCTTAACACACGGACAGTGTGGCAGCCTTGTGAACACATGCCCGACCGCATGCGTGACAATCAGATGGAGAAGACAGCTCTGGGCAGCTGGCGCCCTGCAGAGCAGCCCTCGAATTGAGCATGGGCTCTTCCAGCTGCTTCCTTGTGGCCTGTATTAGGCCTGTCAATGAGATTAAGGCGTACGGTGTTTTTAACCTCATTTCATGCCTTTCTTGGAGAATTTTAACTCCATGTTCCATTACCCTCCCTTTGTTAATTTACTCAGCAATGTTTATTACAGCTCAATTTTTGATTACGTGGGTTCATAGAGACAATTTAATTCAACTTAGTTTACAAGGAAACACTTGCTTTGTGTAGGATAATGTGCTAGGCCCTGAAGAGATGGCTCCTTCACACTCAGGGAGTGTGACAGAATAATGGTCCATGTCCTAATCCCAGAAACCTGTGAATATGTTACTTTACATAAGAAAAGGGACTTTTCAGGTGTGATTAAATTAAGGATCTTAAGGCATAAAGATTTTCCTGGATTATATGAGTGGGCCCAATACAAGGACCAGGGTCTTTATAAGAGAGAGGCAGGAGGACAGAGAAAGAGGAAGAGGTAACAAGAGGGAGAGAAACAGAGAGAAAAATTTTAGTGTGCTACATTGCTGGCTTTGAAGATGGAGGAAGAGACCACAAGCCAAGGAATGCAGGTGGCCTGCAGAAGCTAGAAAAGGCAACGAATTCTCCCCTAGAGCTTCCAGAAGGAATGCCAAAGACTTTTGACCTCCAAAACTGTAAAATAATGAATTTATGTTACTTTAAGCCACTAGATTTGTGTAATTCGTTACAGGCACAATAGAAAACTAATATAGGGAGTTTATAATCTATCTAATAGAGATATGATGACATAAGCAACTTCGATATAATTCAGAGAGTGACAAGCATAAAATATAAATACAAAGAAATTCCTATGGAAATGCTTGATAAAGTGAGTACTTCTGGCTAGAAAGATCAGAGAAGCTTCCTGGTAGATGGCAGTTTTGCAGAGCCCTGACAACTGGCTAGGATTTCAAAAGAGGGAGATCCAGGAAATAGCAGGAGTAAAGGCACAGAGTTGGAAGGTATAGAACCAAACAAAAAGTCGACCTAGGCCCTTGTGACCAGCTATTTTCTCAGAACAAATATTACTTGATTAAAATTTCGTATGCTCTACTCAGGATATAGTAGGTCTTTAAGTTTGTTAAAAAAAAAAACTGTAATAATAGTCAACAACTACATTATGTATATGTGACAAACTATCCTGAGAGTTTTAATATAGAAATATGGATCTTGGGTAGGAGTCTGCCCTCTACATGGAGCACGCTGTAGCCGAGGGTGAGCCTGGCTCACTTTCAGACAGGCAGGCTTGACAGGGATGAATACAAGAACAGAAACATACAAAGGGCCAGTCAAAAAAGTGATTCTTTAAAAAGGTACCTTTTAACATTTACAAATTAGACACATCCTACAAACCTTCAAAAACAAGCTAAACCAAATGATGGACTCCAGTGGAGTGTTTTCAGCAGATGGAGGCTCTGAGGACTCACACTGATGATGATGGAGAAGACATTAGAATCCAGGCCCTGTGTGGCCATTTTTGATTGTTTTGTTTGGCTAAGGCACAACCCCAGATCTTGAGTCATTCTGAATGGCTCTAATTTAGCATGGGTTTGATCACGAGGCAATTATCCCAATAAAATACATATATTTTTGAAACAGAGTCTAACTCTGTTGCCCAGGTAGGGTACAGTGGCATCATCATAGCTCACAGCAGCCTCAAACTCCTGGGCTCCTGTGATCCTCCTGCCTCAGCCTTCCAAGTACCTGGGACTACAGCAAACCACCATGCCTGGCTAATTTTTGGTAGAAACAGGGTGTCGCTCTCGCTCAGGCTGGTCTTGAACTCCTGACCTCATGCAATGCTCTTGCAGCCTCCCAGAGTGCTAGGATTATAGGCGTGAGCCATTGTACCCGGCCCTGATAAAATAATTTTCTTCATTCTGTTTTGGGGCTGGGAAGAAAGGAATATAATTGTCCAGATTGTTTATATGCATTTCCCAAATTCACCACCGATCATTCTCTTGGCACTACTTATGAAGACAGTGTCTTCCCAAGGTGATCCCTACACTCAGGTGCCTCGGCAACACCTGCTTTTGTTCTTTATCTTCTGGTGACCTTTATTCCTTTTTGTACTGTTCATATTCATTCCAAGAAAGTTCGGAGGAACAGGTAGTCTCCACCGGCCTGCCCCTGTCAGAATGGCCGGGAGCTTGTGAAGAAGAGTCCATATGCACCTTAGGGGCCCGTAAGTCCTGTGACGGAACCACATGCTTTGGGAACCAACTTTCTTCACGAGAAGCACTGGGCATGCCGTCAGCTTCCTCATTCCTCCTGCTCCCTGTGTTTCTGTCCAAGCCCAGAAATGTAACCTCAGACTGGCTGCATTCAAATGGAGTTTTTTGAGTCATTCTATCTTTCCTCAAACCTTTATCAGAAGGTAGTGAATGATTACTCTGGTTTTCATCATCTTCCACTGGAATACTCGGTACGTTATCCAAAAATAAAGGAGAAGGACACCTGAAGGACTTCAGTGATGTGGGAGGATCTTCGGCAAAATATAAGCTGGCTGGAGTACTTTCAAGAGTATTTAGGACCTAATTAACAAAGAAGCAAACAGACATGGAGTGAAGCTTGAATAACCTCTCCTTTCACCTTTTTCTCTCTGTGTTAAAGAATATTCTTTCACTTTCATGAAATAAATTCAACTATAGAATTTTGCATTAGAAGAGATCTTAAAGATTAACTAAATCCCGTAATTTTGAGGAGTAAATTAAGTGACTTGAAGCAAGGTATAAAAGAAAACTGCTCTGAGCTACATATCCAGAGACCAGACTTTAGCCTTAGATTTGCCACCAACTAGCTTTGTGACCTCGGGCAAGTCTCTTTACATTTTTTACTTCAGCCATGCTATGTGGAGGTTTGGAAGGGGTGGGGGAATGGTGGGCCTGATCTATAGTTCTTAAGTGTCAGAATTACCTAGGGGCGCTTTCTTAAAGTACAAATCCCTTGGCCCCAACCTAGAGATTATCATGCAAAAAATAAGGAGACCAGAGTCCAGGAATCTATATTTTAGAGGCCTCCCAGGGGATGGGGATGTGCAACCAGGTTTGAGAAACCCTTGACCTAATATAACATATAATACATTCCTACACACACACATACATATAATTTTTAAAAATATGTATAGAGAGCTTTACAATTTACAAAGTACTTTCATATATATTATCTCATTAAACCTGCACAAACGATGTTATTATTCTCATTTTATAGATAATAAAGCTGAGGCTCAAAAAGAGGAGTCAATATCACTAGCTAGTAAGGTGGAGATCTGGGTTGTTTGACATCAGATCTTGTGGCTCCCAACTCCCTGTCCCTCCACGATACAGCTTATAGCTCCTTCCTGGGCCCAGGTTCCATACAGCTGTTACTAGTGGTCTCAGGCCTGGAATACAGCTCTCCTGACTCCCCAGCCACTGCTCTTTCCATTCTGATTATGTCAACTCCTTGTTTAGAACCCTTCCTTGGCTCTACGATAGACTCAGGATAAAATCCAAACTCCTAGAATGGATTCATGTCCCTCTGGAATTCATGTCCAACCTGGAAGCTTTTATTATTTTATTTTTTAAGTTCTTTTTTACAGACAAGGTCTCACTATGTTGCCCAGGCTTGTCTTGAACTCCTGGACTCAAGCCATCCTCCCACCTCGGCCTCTCAAAGTGCTGGGATTATAGGCATGAGCCACTGTGCTCAGCTGAGCTTTTATTATTTTAAGTGCTCCAGCCTTTCCCTCACCCCCAACACCACTTCCATGATGCTGAATTACTTGCAGTCTTAGTGCTGTGGACTTCATCACCTCTGAGCCTTTGCAGGTGTGGATTCTCTCTGCCTAGAATGTCCTTCCATCCTTACCACTGCCTGGATCCAACCTGTTCTTCAGATCATAGCTAAGCTGTCACCTCTATCAACAAGCTTCCTTGACTTCCACGGGCTGGTTGGGTTTCTGACTCTATGCTCTCCTATAGACCAGGGCTTCTAGCTGTCATTATGCATCTCTTCCTGGCCACAAGTCCATGTTACTGATCTGATGACTCCAGCCTGAGGGTAGCCGCCACATCTTGATCACTGTTGTATCCCCAGCGCCTAATACAAAGTCTGGCACATACAAAGTCAGCATTAAATAAGTATTTGTTCACTTATACAAATAAACAAATAAATTAATGGATGATTAAATCTACAGATAGATGAATAAATTTAAAAATGAGCAAGGGAAATATAGACTGCAATTTTAATAGGCCAGATCTTTAAATGACGATTGACTAAAATAGTTCTTCCAAACTACTCACTTATGTCTTTTCATCAGATTTTTTGTGGAGGCTTGGTTCCACTCAATGACCTCTACCAGAGTAGAAAATGGTGTGACTTTTTGGCCCGTAAAAGCTATCTATTAGATTGGCATTCTCTGATGGAGGCTGGATTTGTCTCATCGATTAAAAAATTCAAGCAGATACACAATTTATCCCATTGTGATTTCCCCTGGTTCCGTGGGCTCAGTTTTGAATAAAACCCATGTATATACGTACTTCATCCATCGATGGTCTTAACTTTGCCTGCCTTGCAGCACATTGGCGTGCCAAGCAGAATAGCTTGGCAGAGAAATTCCGAGGACAGGGAGGCACTTTCTTATCTAAAAATGAGAGACATGAATCGAGGCCTCTCTTCTCCATCAATTCCATGAGGAGATCTCGCTAGGAAGAGAAGGAGACAACCTTGTCATATAGAACTTGATCAGGAAAATGCCCAAGAGACCAGTGCTAAGGTAAAGATAATTCTTACCAGCTGGATATGTTTCGGATCATCTAACACCACTCTGCACCCTGTTAGAACTTCCATTATTACCTACAAGAATACACAGAAAGTCGGCTATGTATGTTAAATATATACACACAATTTGCTACAACTATTAACCATGACTATGAATATAGTTCAATCTAATTAATGATTTTGTATCTTACTACTTGCTTGATTATACAAAATTAATATATGAGAGAGATAACAGAAAATCAATAAGTCTAAAAATTAAAGCTCTTTGAAAAATTCTTTTCAGAATTTAGAACATTCTTGGCAATAAACTCTCCTCCTTTGCTAACTGGTAATTGGTACTCACAATGCCAAAGCTGTAGACATCTGTTTTAATGGAAAGTTTCCCTTGTCTGATATACTCTTCTGGCATGTACCACAGATGTTTACTGCTGTTGCTGGTCATATTTATGGTAGAACTCTGATGTTCCAGGTGGGGTCGGAAGTGTGCCATGGCAAAATCAGTTAGTTTGGGTTGAAACTGATCATCCAAAAGTATGTTTGTGCTAAAATTGTGATTAACGACAAACAAGACAAAATATCATAAAGGCATTCCAATGCAAAACATGGCAAGCTCACCTTCTTCATAGCTGGTTAATTCAACACATAGACAAAATAAAGCCAAACATAAATTTCCGTGGATTAGAGAACATTTAAAAATTTTTCTTAATGTATAAATCCAAGTGTTGTATAAAACCTAGAACAAAAACCCAACCTAGGAGCAGTGGGCATTTCAAATTTAAAGGTACATATATGTAGTTGCTGGAAAAAAACTGATGTTTTGTCAATAGAGGAAGCTAAAGTTAACAAAAGCAGCTTTCCTTGTATTTTCTTACACTTATTGAGAACATGAACTGAGTTTTAATCAGCTAATTATTAAATGTCTGTGATATGCACAGAGCTGTGCTAGGGAATGCCTGGCTTATGAGCACAGAGCCACGAACTTGGAATGATTGGGGAATCTTTGGTAGCCTCTGCCTTAATGATTTTTCTGCCCCATTGTTCCATCTCTATAGCTATTTTTTAGGGGGGAGTCTTTTTAAAAATATAAACATCTACAGAGGCAAAGGCAAAGTACTTATAATCAATGTAAGCTGTTGTCACGTACAAACCTTCAGAATCATTTGACAGAGGGAGATGAATTTCTCTGGTGCACACCTGGGGGTGAGTCCGGCCCTGCCTTTCCCTGGCTCTGTGACCACTGGCAGGTTACCTTACCCTGTAAGCCTCCACGCCCTTTCCTCACACATGAAATGAGGAGAACGATAGAACTTACGGCTCTGACGTGGGGGATGCAAAGCGCACAGCCTGCTGCCTGGCATGTGGTAACGATCAATACGTGGTAGCAAGGTACAGATCAGTAACAGACCATAGACAGCAGATGGACATTGACGGAGGAGGTGGGTCAGCCCAGAGAAAACCACCCCATTCTCAGTTTTCCTTCAGGCTAATCAGAGCTTGCTTTTCATCCTCTGAAACCAAAGCATCTAATATTAGGCCTGCCCATCCAAAATGCCCAGTGGTGTATTTGTAGTACTACACACTGTTATTAAAGGTGGCCTAGTAACAGCTACTGGATAACAAGAAATTCTTAATCCTGAACAAATACTGGATCTTAAAATGTTTTCAGAAGTCCTGCTGTCCCTATACAAGTAAGTCAACAGGCAGGCCCCAGGTCCACAGGTCTGGATTGCAGGAGTGACTACTGTTCAGAGGATCAGAGTCCTACTTCTATTTAGAGGATAGAGAGGACACTTGGAGCAGGGGAGCAGGCCAATGTTTGAAGCTATGGCCTCAAGAATTCTAGTCTAGACTTTGTCTGTGACTGACAATAGACAAGATACAGGGCTCCTCAGGGTCCTTTAAGGATAGAGAAAGACACGCTGTGAACTCCACCCTCTACTAATTGCAAAATCCGGAGAGCCCACCTTATGGATAAGCTCTAGGGCCCCTTATCTGTCGTGTGATCTTTGCATTTATGGGGCGGTCAAAGTGGCCTAGTTCCCAAGACTCAAATCCGTGAGCACAGTCCTCCTTTTTCTCCTTGCCTGGTCTTTTCTCTTCAGAGCACCAGCCAGCCTGGGCCTCACACAGCCCGTCTCTGTCACTCCCCACCATTCCGCCACTTTCTCATTTGGAGAACAGTGGTGACCCTCCTGACAGACCTCAGGAGATGAGGAACAGAGAGTCAGACCTTTCTCTCCAGCACTAGACAACCAGGGAAGAAGAGACATTTAGTGTATAATTACTTCCGCCATGGGTGTACACTTCATTTGATCAAAGAAGTCTGAGGCTCCCGGACACACCTTGACTGTTTCAGAGTGCTGGGGGTATTTTAATACAAGAGTTTTCCAGGTGGGCCCAGAGGTGGGGCAAGCAGAAAGGTTCACCAACTCTCATCGCCAGGACTTCAGCCCCTCAGCTTCTGAGAGCCACGTCTGGGTGCTCCCACTTCATTCCAGCACAGGGAGAGGACAGAAAAGCTCCAAATGCAAGATTTTTAATGTCAAACACCTAACCCTCTTCTTCCTCCACCCCAGCTTTATAGAAGGTATAAAGTCATAACTTAAAATGCCAGAACCATGAGAATGCAAAAGCTGAATTTATGAAGCACTTAAGAATCCCTGAATCTTTTCTAAGTACAAAAGGCAAAAAAAAAAAAAAAAAATCCACAACAACAAAACTCGTAATCTAATCCATTTATTTGACCCTCAGTGAAACTAGTGGGAAGCTTTCTGCAACTAGTGAGTCACCTTCTGTGAAAGTTAGGTGGGGTGGGTGACGAGGAACGATGGTTACATAACAAAGCGCACAGAGGACTTCGGGTCAGAAAGAGGCCACGAAGATGTGAAATTATTCTAGGGCACTGCAGTTGCGCTTTGAATGATGACATGTGGTGAAAAGACAGGTTCTTTTCCAGCAGACTTTAGTGTATAACATAAATTTTGAGTCCGGTGATTTATTCTATCCTAAATAAAGGTTAACAGTAGTAGCTGGGGAAGAAGGATGTTCTGTTTTAGGAAAGTGGAAATTGCAAAAGGCCCTTCGGCAATCAATTTCTACCCTAATTCTTTCCCCTGCTTTAACTTTAAATAGAATGTTCAAACGTAAAGTGCCTTCTGCTACCATGCAGGTCAAAATAGACTAACAAAATAAAAACAACCTAAAATAACTAAAATCATAGCAATATAATGCAAAAGGGCAGCTTGCTAGCTATGGTGGCCACCAGAGAGACAGACAAAAAAACATCTCTGGTCCACACTAAAGGTCTGCATCCTCAATTTAGTGTTTCTACAACCTATTTTTTTCTACTTTTTACCACAGGCTATTTACGGTAACAGAGAGTCCGTCACCTCTCCAGATAATTCTTTCTGCAGAAAGACCTTTGGTGGTACACTAAGGAAGCGGGGCAAATCCTACACAGGTGGTGACTTTGTATCCTGACTCTGGGACATTGCTTAATCTCTCTATAGTAGGGGTCTGTAGGACAATTATTTTTGGAGATCTGAGTCCCCCAAACACATGCTACTTTGTAGTGAGAATTGTTTTCTTTGCCCACCAATTTGTCCCCTAATTTAGTTGAATCCCTTGGACCCTCAACATAAAGCCAGATGATTCACCTAGATTATAATGCAGGATTTGAATTTAAGTACAAATACTGTGTTTCACATGTAAGCACATGATTGGTTTTTAAAAAGACATATATATATTTTTAAAATTTTCAATTATTATGGGTACCTAATAGTTCTATATCTTTACAGGGTACATGTGATATTTTGATACAGGCATACAATATGAATTAATCAAATCAGGGTAACTGGGGTATCCATGACTTCAGGCATTTATCATTTCTTTGTGTTAGGAACATTCCGATTCCACTCTTTTAGTTATTTTAAAGTATATGCTAACTTATTATTGATTATGGTCACTTTATTGTGATATCAAATATTGCTCATTCTATCTAATATATTTTTGCACCCATTAATCATTGCCACTTTACCCTCCTCTCTGATACCCTTCCCAGCCTCATTCTACTCTCTGTCTCCATGAGATCAATTGTCTTTAATATTTAGCTCCTACACATGAGTGAGGACATGCAAGATTTGTTAAAGATATATATTTTTAAAGGGGGTTATTGGTGCCCAATAGTCCATCCCCTGACTGCCTGGCAATTCTCAGAAAAAGCCAGGACTCTACCCAAAGAAAGACATAGGAAAGAGGGGGTGGGGAGCCATGTATTGGGCCCCAGAGATAAAGAGGACCCAACAGCCTCTCTGTGACAGCTGAGGCAACAGGACACATGCGCTGTCTGTGTCACGGCTGTTGCAACACCGAGACACCCCTCACCAGATATCCTGCCTTCCCTCCCCAGATGAGGCAAGACCCGTGTCCCAGAGAGCCTGCCGGTTACTGGAAGAGTTGTGCACACACGCCCCTCCCCTGCTTGAGCAAGACTTGTGTCCTGCACGAAGCTGAAACCCTTTATCCCCCTGTTGGATTATGGAGCTTTCTCTTTCTTCCCCATTGAATGTAGGCAGGTCTTAGAGACAGGATTAAAGCTTGTTTTTGCTTTATTGGTGCCTTGTGAGTCTAGGTTCTCTGTGCAAAGGCTCAGTCAATAAGAGGCATTTCTCCTTTGACTCCAACCAAACTAGCACAACCTCCCTAAGCCTCTTTCCTTGTAGGTAACAGGATCTGACAAAGCTTACCTTACCGAGTTCTTACAAGGATTAAATGAGACAACACAAATAGAATTCCTAACACTCAGAGAGGGCCTCGAAACCTGCTTTAAAAGATGTGGGCCGGCCATCGTCCATCCCACACCCATGACCTTACCTTTAAGTCCAAGAGGCTTGGCTGGGTATCTCTAGAAGAAGTTCAAAGACACCAATTTAAGATTGTAGGATGACCCTGGAGATCTGAGGACCCTTGGGCTAATTAGTTTCAAGAAATCAGTTGAGTTTCAAAATAATTCCAGAGAAGTTCTGGACAAACCTAATTAAAGTAGTATTTCTAGATATTTTAAGACAATGGAGAGGGAAAAAAAACTGGCATGGATTGTGCACATACGTATATATCTATATGTATAAACAAATGAATGTTGGGTTTTGGATACAGTGGTGGCAAATAGAATTAATAGGTGAAATTTTAATTTATGTCATATTTCATTGTTTGCGCATTCCTCAGAAAAAAATGAACATATTTGGATGTTTTAGAAGAGGAGAGGTACTGGAGGAAATAGGAAAATCTAAGGAAAAAGAATTGTTTATATCTAAAATGTTCCTGAAAAATAAAAATAGTTTTTTTGGAGTGGAGAGGGAGAGGGAGACTGATCAATTAATCATTCAAACAAACAGACTGCGTTTCCTGCAGGCATTGACATCCCTGTTCAACACTGAGCCAGAGTCCAACCTTACAAGTCACATCAGCCTCAGGAACAGAGACACCAGGTCTGGGGACAGATGCAGGGGGAGCCTGGGTGCTCAGGCGAGGGTGACATGGCTGCTGGAAGGGGCCAGGCTGTGCTCCCCACCCTCTCTTCCCAACCATGCAGTTTTTCTAGTCCCTCGCAAAGGAAATTCTCCATGCACTTGCTCATTCTGATCTTTCATCTCTGATCAATTTTCATTTAAAAAAAAATTCATTCTGAAGCAAATGGCTTCTCCCTTCCATTCTTTCCTAGACCACCTCCCTTGTACAAAAGACCATTTCACTTGGCAGGAGACAAATGGCGATTAAAGAACATGATTTTATAGGAAACATTAGAAACGATCGCCAAGATTATCTCCTTTCTTTGGAAACATTAGCTGGAATGAACGTCTGGGATGGAAAATGCTAAGGACGAAATGCATTTCAATTTTAAATCATTTGTAAATGTGAAAACAATTAAGCTCGCTAAGGGAGAGGATGGAAATAACTAGGAGGTTTACTGCTTTCAGATGCCTTTAAGTGTTCCTGTAATTCAAAAATGTCTTCGTTTTCCAAATAAAAATGTGGGCGTCTTTAGCCAAGAACACAGACTGCAACTTTTCAAGATTCTTTTCTTTAAATCCTTTCCTCCTCAAATTCCACCATCTGGAAGTGAATTTTGTTTTTATAACATTCTCACTGAAGAGTTCAAATTACTAAGACATTTTTTGGGGCTAAATAAACCAGCAGACTGGCTGAAAATACCTTTGAAATATGGGCATTGCTTCCTCCTGTGGGTGTTCCTCAGCCATGTCCTTGACAGTTTCTTCCTTAGAAAGCCATTTACGCTCAGCACGTGGCCAAGCAAAGACTGCACAAACACCAATCTCCAGCACAGATCTCCCCCTCAAAGCCTGCTGCCTACTGTCACTGTCACTAGAGTCCAACGTCAACACTTCCAAATTTCCGCACACTAATTATGCTCTCCTCTCCTCCCAATTTCCCTGTCTCTACTGATGAAGCCAATGTGCTCCCAGTAATCCTAGACCTTTAATTCTATAGTAAGAGCATGATTGTTGGACTCACTCAAACATGGAAAGGAACCTCCCCTTCCCCATCTACAGCCATGTGACAGAGGCAGATTACTAACCTCTGTAAGCCTCGGGCTTTTTCCTCTGTCAAACTGAGATAATAACAGTAATACCTAAACTCAGGGTTTTTGGGAAGATTACTAACAAGCTATTCAGTAGGCATTTATGTCAGGTCTAAAGTCCTTTGGCTGTCATTGAACTTCCTAATCCATCTGGAGTTTATCAGCTACCCTTAATGTATTTGCACTTACCAATGCAATCAGGATAAACTGTGTTTATTGCTGTCTTGGGGTTTTCTTTATTGTGTTCCCCTCATCTTGAAAATACTCTCCCCACCTCCCTTATTTTTATCCAAATCCTCTCTGCAGCCATAAGATTCACTTCCTCCATGAAGTTTTCACTCAACTACTCTGAATTCCAGTGTTCCTCCTTTCTCCAAGTTCCTACTGTGCAGTACAGCCTGCGCCACATCACTTGGCCATTACAGAGACCACCTAATGTTGTCTACTTAAACATAAGGTTGAGTCTACAGAAGATATTAATACTAAGTAAATATTTGTTGATATAATCAAGTTGTTAAAAGGATTTAAATCCATAAGTAGCCTTAGACTGCACAGCATAGGAATGATGGCAAATATGTGGGCCAAATGTTGCCAAAACATTTATCCTCCCAAAACAGCCTCCCATATTCTTGGCAGACATCACAAACTGAGTTCTGAAAGCAGCTACCCTAGGTTCCCTTTCAACACTGCCTGGGGGAAATTATTGTCAATCAATCAAAGATGGAATGTGAGACAAAACTGATTTGTCATAGCTGCTAGAGTATAACGGCTTCTTTTTCAGATGATGCAAATGAGGCCCACATGGTTAACATGACTTGTTCCATCCAAGACAGCTTAATGGCAGAGCCAGGACTAAAACTTAGCCCTTCTATGTCCCTGTTTGGTGCTCTTTTGATTTACTACAGTTACCTGAAGAAAATATCTTTTTATTCAGGCCCCCATCTTCGTCCTGTCCCACCCTAATCCCCTCCTGAGCCACTGCCATATCTGGGAGAGGAGGGAATACCCTATGAATCCGCTAATCATAACTCAGCGTGCCAGCTGCAAAAGAATGCAGAGGACTCTCTAGCGCATGGACCAAGCCGCATAGGTATCATGGAGTCCGGCGATCGGCCTAGAACAACCCGCATGTGTAGTAATGCAACTCCCAACTGTCCAGTCAAAGTGGTTCCACGGTGATGTCTGAGCCACTAGGGCGGTCCCAATCCGGCACTGTAAAACAAGTGGCAGACCATAACCAAACTCTCTTTTCCTGTTGCGACAAGGGGTCTGGTCGTCATCTGTGGGGTATGTAGCTTGCTCTGTAAATCTGTATCTTGCTCTTGCTCTGTAATCCTATCCTGCTCCCCGTCAATAAATTTCACCTCATGCTTGCCTTACTTTGGTGTGTCTGGTCATTCTTCCACCCTGGGCGCACCAAGAACCGATATTTTCACACTGAAACCTGACACCCAGATTTGTGAGTACAGAGCACAGCACAAAAACAGGCAGCTGTAAAGTCAAAGAGTTTGAAAGCAAGAAGTGGTCAACTAGAGATCATTTCAGTTGGTTCTGAATGTACAACTTTGGCCACCCTCTGGGCTAGAGAGTGACCTGGGCCTGAACCCAGATTTCGTGTGCTCTTCCCACTTCATCGTCATCCTTCTCCCACTGAGGAAGAAGGAAATGAACACCGTTTCATTTTGCGTAGACAAAAGATGTTGTTCATTGTTCACACTTTGGGCACTAAGCTGCTGAATAATGACCCTCCAATCTCCATTTTTAAAACTATTTTAAAACCATAAAAATGTAAGATTATCTGCCTGGCACAGTGGCTCACACCCATAATTCAAGCACTCCAGGAGGCCAAGGTAGGAGGATCACTTGAGGTCAGGAGTTCAAGACCAGCCTGAGCAAGAGCAAGACGCTGTTTCTACCAAAAATAGAAAAATTAGCCAGGCGTGGTGGTACGTGCCTGTATTTCTAGCTACTCAGGAGGCTGAGGCAAGAGGATTGCTTGAGCTCAGGATTTGAGGTTCCAGAGAGCTATGATGATACCAGTGCACTCTAGCCCAGGCAAGGGAGTAAGACTGTCTCAAAAAAAAAAAAAAAAAAGGTAAGTAAAAAATAAGTCATTTTACAAAAAAAGCTGTAAGTCTCTCTATCCAAATAAAACCTTGTTGATATTTTTGTTTTTTTAATTAATTAATTTATTTATTGTTTTGTGACAGGGCCTCATTCTGTTGCCTAGGCTGGAAGGCAGTGGCATAATCACAGCTGGCTGCAGCCTTGAACTCTGGGCTCAAGCTATCCTCCTGCCTCAGCCTCCTGAGTAGCTGGGACAACAGGTGTGCACCACCATGCCCAGCTGACTTTTTAAATTTTTTGTGAAGATAGGGTCTCACTATGTTGCCCTGGCTGATCTTGAATTCCTGGCCTCAAGTGATCCTCCTGCCTCCCAATGTGCTGGGATTACAGGTGTGAGCCACCCTACCCGGCCTCAAATGAAAACGTTTCGAATAATGTTTTCTGTGACTCACCAGTCTAAAGCCCAAATAAAGAAAAGAAAAGTAACAACATCTTCCATTTTTCACTCCTCCAACAAAAACAGAGCCCTGACTTACTCATGGGAAAGGTCACTGTTCAACACAGATTTTGAGATGTCCTTTTTGTGAGCCAGTTATCAGGATTTACAATAAAATTGCATCCCTCATAGAAGCTGCCTTTCCTCACATAGATTTAGAGAATTAATAAGACAAAGGCAGAACGAGGCAGGGATTTCAGATCTTCCTAAAAGCACTGAGCTGTACACAGGGACCAAGCACCCGGGACGCCCAGGTTCAAGGCAGAGCAGGCGATTCATTTAAAAGAGATTCAGGAGGGTAATCTAGGTCAGCCAATTCACGTCTGGCTCAGACTTGCTGGGGACTGACTGTCATTACCACCTGACAGATGTTCAGTGGCCTGAATGAACTGAGTTGGTCTCCTTCCAGTTTCTAGAGAACAGGTGTGCAATCACCAAACAAGAGGGGGAAATCTACTGTCACAGTTGACACTAACTAACATCTTTTCAGGCAGGTGCAGCAGAAAGGCCAAGAGTTCAGTGGCTATGGAAGGGGCTGATTGGCTCTGGGACAGGCAGAGACACACTGAGGAGCCCTTGTGATACCAGAGTTCTCAAACAAACACCCACAGCCTTGGAACCCCATAACCTGACATGTGCCTGGGTAGCCATAGTTGGCGGATGAGTTACATTCAAGTCCTCAAACTATTTGGAAAACTCAGAAAGGCAACAGTTGTCAGCAGCCCCTCCACCAACTAAAAAGTAAAATACATTGCTAGCTGCATTTCTAGTTCAAATCCTGCTCCTTGTCTCTGATCAGATCTCTTTTGGTATGCTGTATCTTTAATTCCTATTGGGCATTAGGTCTATCAGTGTTTACTTACATGATTTTATAGTTCCGCATATCCAGACAAGTACCTGGGATACTGGCCTGGAACAACTGGCCTCCTTTTAAGCTGTGAGATCCCTGAGAGACTCCAGAACCTTTCTACCTCGGGAAGCCTCTCAGACCAACCACACACTGGGCACACTCACTGTTGCACTATGTATTTTGTGTTCTGTCTCTGATCACCAGGTTGATCCTGTAAGGACAAGACTATTACCGTCAACGTCGCCCCCACCATGGTCTAACACAATGTTCCATACTAAACGGAACATCTGTTTGTAACTAAAATGAACGTGATTCTCCACATAGTCAATAAACACATATTAACACAGAAGTGATTATTTCTTAAAACGGATCTTAGTTTGTGGGTCTACATTTCAAACACAATAAATTGACAATGGAAGTAAGTAAAAGAGTGGCCACTTAGCCTCTGCCCTTGCCTCTCCCACCACTTCCTGACCAGTCAGGGTAGGAGTCACCCCTGGATGAGTGTGTACTCTTTGCTAAGGACCATATACACCTTATGTCATGTAATCCTAAGAGACAGAAGCTACTAAATCAATTGCTAGCATTGTGCAGAAAGACTGAGGCTTAGCAAAGTGGAGCAATTTGCTCAGGATCACATTTTAACTGGGAGGTCTGTTTCTTAAATCAGGTCTCTGATTTCAACATGACGGGTTACTCAGCTAAGAGGAAAGGATGGGAGGAGAGAGGGGGAAAGTACGTGAAGAAGAAAAATCCTCTTTTCAGAGCTCTGCCCTGTCAAGTCTTCCTCCATAACTGCGGTGGTTGCCATAATCACCCCAGAACCCCCCACTTGCTCAGCTTCCTCCTCAGGCCCCAGGAAGGCTCTTGTTCCCCAGCACAGAGAGTTGGCTGCTGATGGCTCTCAGCTGAGTTCCAGCCCCACTCCAGGGCCGGTCAGATATAGGAGTGCAAAGACCCAAGTGCCCTGCCTGCCTCTGGGATATCTTTAAGGACCTGTCCACCTGCATGGCGTGTGCTGAGGCCTCTATTACAGCAGTATCCCAGCTCAATCTCTCCAACTGTCCAATTCTGGCTTTTTCCTTCCCTTCCTTAAGAATCTCCTGTAGGCAAATCTCTGCTTCTGAGTCCATTCCCTGGGAACCTGCCTGGAGACACTAACCAATAGCGAGAAAGTGGACATGTGGGCCCACAGCCTCTGCTCACCTCATCCTGGGAGACACATCTGAATGTGCAGGACAGGCACATCTGAATCACTTTGCCCAGTTCAGCTGTGAAAAGTACTGGGAAGAAGGCAGAGCCTGCCTCTGTTTCCCTTCCTGCCCTGATGCCCTTGTTGCCCTAGTTGGTGGCCCACTCTGTCCTCCCCTCCCATCAAGAACTATTAGGTTATTAAGGTGAAATGTCCAATTTCCTTAACTACTAAGTTTGACAGTTGATATCTCTAACATTTCACTTTGACACGTCTTGCTTTATTTTCACTGTGAAGGTATATCCTCAGTCTTTCAAGTGCCCGGTTTGGCTTGTGATTATCTTTCAAATTTATTTTAGAGCAATTTTTGTGAAACCATGGATAAGTCAAAATTCATGTTATTTTCCAAGATGAGTTCCTTCATGGAACCAACGCAGCACAGACAGCTCGAAATATCAAGTGTTTGGGAAGGATGTGACTAATGAACAAACAGTACCTTGATGGTTTGAGAAGTTCTGTTCTAGTGATTTTAATCTTGAAAATGAGCCACATGGGTGACCTGAGACCAAGGTGGATAATGATGAGCTGAAAGCTGTAGTGGAAGCGAATCCATCTCTACCTATGTGTGAATTAGCAGCAAGGTTTGACGTGATTATTCCAACAATCCTCTGCAAGACAACACTTGACCACATGTTGTACAAGCAACGCTGCACAAACTGGAAAATCTGTCATCTACCGTATTCACCAGACCTTGCACCAACTGACTACCACTTCTTCCAGCCTTTGGGCCACTTCTTGCAAAGAAAAATATTCAGTTCTCAACAAGCTGTGGAAAATGCATTTTCACAATTTCATCACCACTCGTTCTCCAGGCTTCTTAGCTGCTGGCATAAACAAGCTGCCATTAAGATGGCAAAGCTGTGTTGATACTTTAGGCTCATACTTTGATTAATTGTACTGCTTCTTGTTTGAGATATAATAAATTACACTTTTGATTTGAAATTGGACATTTCATATCTAATGACCTAATAGAACCCTGACATCCTCTGCCTTGCCTCCTCTCTCTCCTTCAAACTCCAGGTTCAGAAAAGGATTTAATAAAGTCAGCCACACAAAAGGAAACTCAATAAAATTAATGTATTATTGCTTGGGATTTAAAATAAAGCAATATTTACTTTAAGTTTAGACCAAAGAAAGGATATATACAGCAAAATTCCAGGTATTTATTTACTCAGTAAAACATATATTTGAGCACTTACTGTGTTCAGTGTTGGTTGCAAGTTGGGTGGAAGGGGGATTGTTTTAGGTAGGGGTGGCCACCTCAGTGGTTCCAACGCATTACTCCACCGACCTCTGGGACCTTCACTGTCCTCTATATTTAGGACCCATGAGTGTGCATCATTTTTAGGCTGATTCAATGGCACCACTAGCAGATGATGGAGCAGTTCCCTCCACTCCGCCAAGACCAAGTAAAATCTAGTCTTTTCATATGGAGTTCATTCCTCAGAAAAATAAACAAGCAATCAGCCCTCCCTCTGCTTATGTCAAAAGCACACTAAAAGCTTTTTTCAAGATATTTGGAAATGGTTCAAAGAGGCAGCAGCCTTTTAAATTCGGTCTTCCCTGATACTCAGCAAAGGTATATTTATGTACTTTTGGACAGATTCAAGATAAAGGGCAAATAGAAAAAAAATTCTTTGGTGGAATTTGCTACGGTATATATCTACTCTGTCTGAATGATTCTTTGTGTCTACTGAAGAACAAGGAATATGGAAGAAGTTGCTTCTGATTTTCTCATTTCTCAAAAATGAATACTAGGGTTGCTACTTGGCTTGTCACTGGTGAATATACAAAGTTATGAGACAGTAGGCTCAGAAGAATTAGCAAGACACTGGAGTCTCAAGGACAAAGAATCTTAATTGCTATTTATTACTACTATCTTGAAAGAATCCCCATATAAATCACTTAACCTTTCCTTGAACTTCAGTTAAAAAAAAAGTGAGATAAACACAGGTTCACTTCACTGTGTGCTATCAAGTATAATTAATAAAATAAAGATGCTCTTCGATTTATGATGAGGTTATATCCTGATAAATTCATCATAAATTGAAAATATCATTAAGTTGAAAATGCATTAAATAAACCTAACCTACCAAACATCCTAGCTTAGCCTAGCCGACCTTAAATGTTCTCAGAACATTTACATTAGCCTACAGTTGGGCAAAATCATCTAACACAAAGCCTATTTTATAATAAGGCATTAAATAGCTCATGTAATTTATTGAATACTCTACTGAAAGTGAAAAATGGATTGGTTGTACAGGTGCTGGAAGTATGCATATCGCTTTTGTGCCATCATAAAGTCAAATTTGTTAAGTCAAATCATTGTAAATTGGGACTATCTGTACACAGAATTGTCTGTCATACATTGCTCATTAATAATTCCCAAAGATATTGTAAATTCTCCCTTTGGCAACAATAAATATAGCTTTTTAAATTTGGTAGACACATTTTCATTAATAAAAATGTAAGATTTTAAAAAATAACACACATACTTACTTACCAGGAGAACTACAGCAGAAAATAGTGTGAAGTATGGACTCACCTGTGATGACAGAAGGGGCTTTCAGTATAATCTAAAGCTCTGGGATCATTTACCTTGATATGCTGCCACAGATGATCGAGCACGGTTGAGTGTTGTGCAAGTAATGAATGGCTTTGGCTATTCCTATTAATATACTGATTCGAAGGTGCCAAGAGAGTGGGGCCGTGTTACCCTAAAAAGACAATAGAAGTTGGTTTGGCTGCACATTCTGAGTAAAAACTATCTATATATTTATTACACTGAAGTATGCCAGAATAGAACAAATGGCAAGGTGGGGTAAGGTGAGTGAATCGACATTTTGGTTTGCCACAAACTATTTTTAATTCCAGTTGGGTTTCTCTCTGCTACTGATGACAGCTCTAGGCCTCTTTTTTTTCCTTTGGTTGGGCCTCTTTATAGACAATGAAAACACTCAATAATTTTTAATATTAACTTAATCAAAACATAGCTAGTAAGGTAACACTTTAAAAGCTCGTTAACTAAGATTTTAAAATTATTTGTGAATGATCGTATGGATAATTAAAAATAATCTGATTTTATTCTTACTCTAACTGAAACTCAACCTATTTGGAATTAATTTTTAAACTTACTCTTCAAAAACATCTTATAAGTCCTATAAGAAATCATGGCATTGATTCAACTCCTTCTCCTTAAGGAGCCTGTACCACTCTTAGGTCTACCCTTTGTATTGAAAGATACTTTGCATAAAGTTATACAAGTTAAAATTGTCTGAGAAACAAGGTAGTTGGTATAAACTTACTGGAGATATAGAATCAATGAGGAGTAAGAACCCAGCAAATCTTTTGGCAAGCATGTTGCACAAAACATGGTAACTCTAGTTATTTATACAGTCTTCTAAGAGCAAGAAATTAATTCAAGGAGAGGTATTCTACTTCCTTGCGAAACACAGTCTTGGCTAAGGCAAACACACCCTCAGCTCTCTCAGAAAGTTTCCGCAGCTATCCCCGGAGTTCAAGGGGTCAGAGGATCAGGTAGAATAATAGATACGACTTACTACACACTGTAATCTGTCAAAGAGTGTTCCATTTCTCATATATGGATAAACCAAACAGAACTTCTCAGTCTCTGTAAAATACGCAGCCAACTCTAGTATGTTTGGATGATGAAACCTTGAAACAAAAGATTTTTAAAGTCATCAAATTGTTTGTTCAAATAGGAAATGAACAACACCCTGGTTTGGGGGTAGTAAGGTGTGATGGGGAATTGGTTTAAAGCAGAATATAAATTCTGCTGAGGAAGAAGTAATTTCACTGGACACATGACACAAATTTGCTTTCCAAATTGGTCTAAAGAGCTCTAACAAATACTAGTTATTCTTTTTGATTGATTGTGATAATGTAAATATAAATAAAAATCAGTTACCTTTTTACACTGACAATGAACTATCCAAAAAAGAAATTAAGGAAATGATCCTATTTATAATAGCATCAAAAACCCCCCAAAATTCCTAGGAATAAATTTAACCAAGCAGGTGAAAGATCCATAAACTGACAACCATAGACCATTGATGAAAGAAACTGAAAAAGACACAAATAAATGGAAATACATCTCATGGATTGGAAAATTAATATTGTTAAAATGTCCGTATTACCCTAAGTTATCTTCAGACTCAATACAATCCCTATCAAAATTCCAATGGCATTTTTAACAGAAATAGAAAAAATAATCCTAAAATTCATACAGAACCATGATAGATCCCAATCAAAGCAAATTTGAGAAAGGAGAATAAAGCTAGAGGCATTCACTTCCTGATTTCAAACTACATTACAATGCTATTAGTAATCAAAACAGTATGGCACTGGCATAAAAACAGATACACAGGCAAATGGAATAGAATAGAAAGCTCAGAAATAAACCTACATATATATGGTCAGCTACTCTTAGAAAAGGGCACCAAGAACACACAACAGGGGAAGAAAAATCTCTTCAACAAATGGTGTTGGGAAAACTGGATATCCATATGCAAAAGAATGAAATTGGACCCTTGTCTTATACCGTATTACAAAAATTAACTCAGAATGGATTAAACACTTAATGTAAGATTTAAGATTTGAAACCATAAAAATCTTAGAAGAAAATAGGAGAAATCTCATTGACATTGGTGTTGGCAATGATTTTTTGGATATGACACCAAAAGTAGAGGTAACAAAAGCAAAAATAAACAAGTGGGATCAGACTAAATTAAAAAGCTTCTGCATAGCAAACAGTCAATAAAATGAAAACATAGTCTACAAAATAGGAAAAAATATTTGCAAACAATATATCTGATAATGGGTTAATATATAAAATATATGAGGAACTCAAACAACTCAATAGCAAAAAAGCAAATAATCTGATTGAAAAACAGGCAAAGGAAACTGAGTAGACATTTTTCCAGAGGAGACATACAAATGGCCAACAGGTATATGAAAAGGCACTCAACATCACTAATTACCAGAGCAATGCAAATCAAAACCACAATGAGATATCACCTCTCACTGTCAGAATGGCTATTATAAAAAAAAAAAAAGCAATAACAAGAATTCGCAAGGGCATGGAGAAAATGGAATGCTTGCACACTATTGGTAGGAATGCAAATTTGCACAGCCATTATGGAGGTTCCTCTAAAAATTAAAAATAGAACTACCATATGATCTAGCAATCCCACTTCTGGGATTATATTCAAAATAAATGAAAGTAGTGTCTCAAAGAGGCATCTGCACCCCCATGTTCACTGGAGCATTATTCACAATAGCCAAGATAAGGAGATATGGAATCAACCAAACATCCATTGATAGATAAATGAATAAAAAATTATACACACACACATATACTTACACAAAGTGGAATATTATTCATCCATAAAAAAGAAAAAATCCTGCCATTTGCAACAACATTAATGAACCCGGAGGACATTATGCTAAGTGACATAAGCCAGACACAGAAAAACAAATAGTGTATAATCTCAGTTATATGTGGAATCTGAAAAAGTCAAATTTACAGAAGCAGAGAGTGGTTAGGGGTGGGGGAAATGGAGAGATGTTAGTCAAAAGGTACAAACTTTCAGTCATAAGATGAACAAGTTCTGGGGATCTGGTGATAGATATATGAATTAATTTTATTGTGGTACTCACTAGATAATCTATACTATATCAAATCATCACATTATACCATTGGATATATATAATTTCTATTTGTAAGTTAAGTATTTTTATGGCAAAAATTAAAAATTTAGAATAAACACTAGGTTGGCAACAATGGGAAACCAGGTATTCTCCTATATGACTGCTGTTAAGTGTAAACTGGTACAACTTCTATTAAATAGGACAATTTGGTATTATATAATACACATAACCATTTGATTCTATGCTTTTATTTCTGGGAATTAATCTTACAGATACACTCAAACAGATACAAAATAACATATATATAAGATTTTCTTGTTGAAGCATTATTTTTGAATAATAAAAAAGTAGAAAATATAAAACTCATTAATAGGAGAATGGTTAAGTAAATTACAGTACAGTGTATAATAGAATATGAAAAGAAGCAAAATGAATAATGTGTTTATACTGCCTTTTGTGTAAAAGGAGGAAAGTAAAAACAAAACACCTATTTGTCTACACATAAAATATCCCTGGAAATATATATAAGAAACTGATAACACTGTTGCCTTGGAAAAATCATCTGAGTGTCTGGATGATAATAGTGGGAGAAAAATCTCTTGGTCTACTCCTTTTGCAATTTTGGAATTTTGAAATGTCTGAATCTTTCTCTTTTTTGTTTGTTTTATTTTGTTTTTTGAGATGGTCTCACTCTTCTGCCTGGGCTAGAGTGCAGTGGCGTCAGTCTAGCTCACTGCAACCTCAAACTCCTGGGCTCAAGTGATCCTCCTGCCTCCGCCTCCTGAGTAGCTGGGACTACAGGTGCACACCACCATGCCCGGCTAATTTTTTAAAATTATATTTGATAGAGACGGGATCTCGTCATATTGCTCAGCTGGTCTCAAACTCCTGGCCTCAAGCGATCCTCCAGTCTTGGCTTCCCAAAATGCTAGGATTACAGTCATGAGCAACCACGCCCAGCCTGAATCTTACTTTCATAAGCAAATAAACAAAACTTAAATGTAAAACTTTTTACCATTGTGTTTAGTTTTTTATTGCCTAAACAATATATACTAAGTTTTTATGATTGCCCTTTAATATTTTGATTTCTGGCCCTGGCTATGGAATGAAAGTGATTCAGCATAATGCCTTCTCTCCTCACCTTCCTCCCTGCCCCTCCACTTCACATATTGGTTCAGAAAACATCTGAAAAGAACATTTTCTATTTGTAAAAGGTAATAAGTGAACTCTGTAGGGTAGGGGACTTCAATAAGGAAGGCTGCACAATTGCAGATATGAATATATATGAAAATCAAGTCATTTTAATTTGTCTCCAAGGACTCTTAGACTCATGAATGAATTCCCAAAATATAATATGCACCTCAAAAGCACTTGATTTCTTTGTCTGAAACTCTCTTCATGAAACAGTTTCTAGACTAGAATGTCTCTAAAGAACAGGGGAAATGGTAAAATATGTACAATTCTAATGTTCTAAGAATTATTACTCAGCCATGTTAGTCACACATGATTTAACCCACTTCCTTGTGACAGTTTCTTGTTAAAATGTGTTCAAGTGAATTACGTAAATGATCTATTTTAAAAGGGACTTTAAGGAATATACTGAAGCAGATGTCAAAAATTTACCCAATGTTCTAACATCCAACCCACATTTATTAAATGCCATGCCAAGCACAGTACTGTAAAATCAAAGATGAACAGAGATGAAACCCAAGCACAAAGAGGGGAAAATTCTAGACAATATATACTCACAGTAGTAAAACTTCAAGCTCAGATAAAAACCTCCTCCAATGTTTTTGGCATTGCATTTTTTTCTCCTAAATACCATACAGAAAGACAAGAAAAAAAATTAAGAAAATGATCTCTATTTCTGGAATTCTTAACCTAGGGTCTATGGTCTTCCTAAATTAGATAAACTTCTTGATGTAAATGCATAGGACAGTTTTCTGGAGAGGGAATCTTAGCGTTCATCAGATTTTCGAAAATCCATTAGCCCCCAAACAGATTTAGAACCACTGCTCTTGAATTAAAAGTTTATCGTGCAATATACCATGTTGCCAAATTTTCCATTTCAACTCTTTTACTGTATTTTGTACACATGTACAAAAATTCAAAAGTATTCTATGTATTCAAAGAAAATCCTATGACATTTAGAACTTCCCCACTTGATCTTTCAAAGAATCCAATTTGTGTTACTTATATTCTGCTGCAAAATTTCACTAATTTGGCATTTATGACCTGGGTCATTTGGATATGTCAGTTCAAGTTTACCTTTGCATTAATTTTGAAAAGATGAGCTTACTAAATAAGCAAATGATAATATAACTCCTTACCTCAAAGAAGCTTTTGAAGCTAGCCCCGTGCCTGACACATGAATACTGAATAAATTAAGGAATTCAATAATATTGTACGAAGCACCTACTCTACATCTGGCACTGTTCTTGATAACTTTACGCATCTTATATCATTGCATGTCTCTGCATCTCAGGTTCCTAACTTCAACCACAGAAGCGTTATTAATAAATTAATATACTCCCAGGTCCCATCATCTGTAAGGCTCTGTCATTTGCAAATTGCTAGAGAAGGCAGAGTTCTGGAGCTCTGTCCTCAGGAATAAAGGGAAAAAAACTCAACAGGAATTCTGGAAGCTATTTTCCAAGGTAAGCCAGGGAGTCAGACATGATACATCAGGCTAAAAAGTCATTTTCAAGGACCATTTTATCAGAATTTGCTTTTTATAAGACCACTGTCCCGGGAGCCAGGAGATGAGTTTAGGCCCATCTCTAACACTTGCTATTTGTGACTTTTTGTCCGTCACTTAACCTCCCTAAAGTCCCAGTTTTTTTCATCTGAAAAATGAAGGAGTTGGTTTTTGTGTTCATGCTAACCTAGCCCTCTAACACCTGTTGCTTGAAGTGTGATCTATGTACAAAAAACTTCAGCTTCACTGGGAGCTGCTGAGAAATGCTGTATCTTGGGTTCCTGCCCATTTTGCTGAATCAGAATCTGCATTGTAAGATAATTCCCAGGTGATTAGTACATATAAAGTTCAAACAGCACAGATCTAACACATCCAGTACAATCCTCCACCTCAGTCCCTCTAAGAAAGGTAATCAGCAATGTCCCAATGTTACAAAACTGCATTTCGTCAAAAAATGTTCTGTGGTTAAGGCTTCATTCAATGATCTCATCTTTCCTGATAAGAGTGTGTGTGTGTGTGTGTGTGTGTGTGTGTGTGTGTGTGTGTTGGGTTAAAGAAGGAGGTAGAGATAAAAGCAGAAGGGCAAAAGTCCAACCACACTTCTATTCACTACCTTAAGAGGGAGTTAAAATGTAGGGACAGTAGGACTTTGTTCGGTCCTTTGTAATCTGTAGGTTTTTTTTACTCCTAATGATCAGCAACTAACTAAATTATTGAAAAGGGCATGTATGCTTCATTCAATTCATCCAACAAACATTTATTGAGTAACTACTATGGGCCAGGCCCTGTCACAAGGTACTAAGACACAAAGGCAAATAAGAGCTCTTCAAAGAAAGCCATCTAGTCCCGTTGGCACAGGCAGATGAAGAGATCAATACTACAAGCTGAGGCTATGATGCTGTAGCTACACATAGGAGGGTCACCAAAACCATACTGGAGCGGTCAGAGGCAATCAGGAAAATAATATCTTTAAGATAGGAAGGGACAGGGATCTAGAGGCAATGACATCCCATTCTGAAGCGAGACTCACAGAAAACTCCCAAAAGAGAGTGTGATTTGGAGGCAGCTGCAGAGAGAAGAGGAAAGCAGAGCAACCACAGTCTATCTATTGAGTGGTTTTACCAGTAGATTGTTTCTTTATTAGACTGTTCATCTTCTCAGGAACCTTCAGATGTCTATATAGAATTCCTAGTTTGCAACTTACAGTACAAAGCTATTTAAACAATTATTAACCTGATTTCTCCATTTTCCCAAATTGTATTTTGCACCACTGAATTCGGCTCTAGAGGTGGCCTTACTGAATGAAGCCCGTTTCTTAGTGCCAGAGTCCATTTGTACACTCTCTTATGGTTGAGCCCAGGGCCACCTCCCCAAAGGGTCCATCTGCTCTGCTTTCCTCACTTCCTTTCTTCCACTTTTCCATTTGTTTTTGAAAATGTTTATGGAGTGGTAACTCTGTGCCAGATAGTCTTCTGGGTGCCGGACACACCCCTCCTCCAAGTGGAGATAACTGTATCTTTTATGTGCCTCTGTGACCTTTTGTACAAATTCCTGCTAAAGTGCTTCTCAACAGCCTTTGTTTAATATTCTGTTCATCTAGCTGTTTCCCCCATAAGACTGTGAGCTCCTGGAGGACAGAACTATGCCTTATTCATCTCTACATGTTCAGTGCACAGTCCATACAAGGAGTTTAGTAAAGGTTTATTGACTGTTGACCAACAACGAAGAAAATGGAGAGCAGCTCTGTCATGTCTATGTGTTCAGACCCATCTCCCACTGACTCCTGAGTTTGATCCCCTTTCTGCCTCACTGGCTGCAGTCACCCACTGTCTTCTACCCTTCTACTCTGATCATTGGCCTGTTCCCACTTGAAGCCTCCTCTTTACCAACCTCCTGAACTTTCATAGAAGACAATTTATAAAGTAGCACCAAATGCCAAACTGTGACTTAGCCTGAGAAGCTGCCTGGAGAGGACACTGCCTATCCTTAAAAGCCAGGAAAACTGGAGCAGTCTGGCACAACCTGACCCTCTTAAACAAAGTCCCAGAGGTCATACGTCATACATTGCTTTTCACAAAAGTCTTTCTCATGCAATAAATTGGGGAATGGGAAGCATTTAACTTCTACATTCCTGCAAGACAGGTATTCACTCCTCCAGTCATCTGAGGTCATATATCTTATTTCTATTTATGAACTTTTTTAAAGAGACTACATCTCGCTCTATTACTCAGACTGGAGTGTGGTGGCATGATCATAGCTCACTGCAGCCTCCAACTCCTCGGCTCAAGCGATCCTCCTGTCTCAGCCTCCCAAGTAGCTGGGACCACAGGTGTGCACCACCACATCTGGCTAATTTAAATTTTTTTTTTTTTGTAGATATGAGGTCTCACTCTGTTGCCCAGGCTGGTCTTAAACTCCTGGGCTCAAGCAATCCTCCCGCCTCAGCCTCCCCAAGTGCTGGGATTATAGGCATGAGCCACAATGCCCAACCATTTATGAAATTATTATATTCAAATACATTTTTTGATGTTGATGAAAATGACAAATTTTAATATGAAGTATGAGCAAATAAATGGAACTGATATCCTGTGATAGTAATTCTTTCCATACCTGTTTAAATAATTTAACAGCATATGTTTGGTTTTGAATCTCCACTCTGTATACATCAAAAATCTCCCCTTCTCCAATTAGGAAGTCTTTGTGGAAATATTTGGTTCCTTCTATGATGTTTTGAAAGCTGATGGAAGATTTAAGCAATATTCCTTAGGAGGGAAAGCAGGGAGAAGATAAGTTACCTTTTCTCTTTTTGAGAATCAATATCACCCTTATAACCAAAACTTTCATATCAGAAACAAACCAGAGCCCTTGCAAGAAGGTCAGGAGAGGACGGCCCAAGAACAAAAACCAACACCCACTGTGTGCTCTCTGCATGTTTGCATGTTTACTTGGGTATCATTCCTACCATTCCACAGAGCAAATGGTTTTTTGAAAACAGTAGCACTGTGATTTTATCAGCTCTCCAAAGAGATCAGCCAAAGTGCTTAGCTCGGGAAAATTTGCCAAGATTTGGTTTCCTTGTCATTAGGTCAATGTATTGCTGCTGACCCATTATGAACTAAAATCACTAAAAAATAATGAAAGTGGAGGTCTTACTATGACTAAACAATGTTCCCCAAGCATGACTGATAAAAACACTTCTCATGAGCCAAGTCCTCTAAATGCGTAATTTATTTCTTCCGAGTAAATTAGAAAGAGGCTTCAGCTTTTTGAAAAATCATCCAAAGCAGAGATTGGGAGAAAACATGTAAAGATAATCAAACACAAGTTCAAAAGGCAAAGCTTGGCTAAATCCTTCAGAGCCCAGTTTTGGCTGTATTTCCATAGCTAATACAAAGTCCTTTCTAAAGACAGTTTATGTTTGATTCAGACCTTATTGTTGAAGAACCAAAACCTTATCTAACTTTTCTAATTCTCTTCTCAACCAATGAATCTTCAGATCTAGTGGCAAAGATTAGGCAAGTCAGCCTTCAATAGTCTTTAAAATTTATCAGAATTATTCCCAGGTGGGACTAAATTACTCTCCCTACTGACAAAGTAGGAAAGTTGATGTGGAAAATAACTAGACTTTCATATGGACCTTCAGCATTGCTCTACAATTATCTTGAAAGGTTTCTGCAATTACAGAAAATCTTAGAAATGAAAATTTCTAAAACTACATAAAACCAACATAATTTTTTAAGTGTTTTCCTATGACACGTAGAAATAGCAAATTTTACTAACAAAAAAACCTAAAACATCCCCCATGTGAAGAGACCACAATTATGTTCTTCATTAGCCAATGGATTCTTAACATAACATTTATATGTCATCCAATAGAACTGTAAGTGTCAAAACAAAATTAAAATTATTGCAATACCTATAACATTTTATATTGAATCTGAATATAAACGGATAATGTATTCATTGGATATTTCTCCCTCTAATTTCACTTAAATGCACGCATGATTTAAAGAAAAGTATTTTTTTTACCTTTTTCATTATGTTCAGGAATAAGAACATTATCCGTTATGACATTCGCTGTTTCCTAAGAGAAGAAATACATACTAAAGTAATTCCATTTCATAAGCCTAGAAAGAACAGAACCTCAACTGAAACCCAAAGCTCCCCTTGGACAATACTATGCAACAAAGTGGAATCTAATTTAGAAGAAAGCTAGTAGAAAGCAAAGTTATTTCACTTTCTTCAATAGCATTCATTGTCATATATATTTAAGGCTTCATATCAACTGCAAAAACTCAAGCATCAATGCCATAGTCAGTTACAGCCCATTTTAAATGACTTCTAATGCTATAAAAATGATCACTGTTAATTTGCTCTAATAAAATCTAAGAACAACACACAAAACATCAACTAGAAAGGGAAATTAAAAGCTGAGTTAAGACAAATGCATAAGTCACACCATCTGTAGTATTTCTAAGTCTTATCTGACAGATCTCTGAGAAGAGATAGCTCTTAATTCTTCAAATACTTATGAATTTTTCTAATTTCCTGAATCCTTATGTAAGTAAAGAATAATGAGAGAACTAAGGCATATCTGGTTTTTAGAAAGTGCCTGAAAATCCAGCGTTTTTCTGCCTGATAATTTCATAATTATGCTCAATTATATATGCAACAAAGTTCAATGGTCATTTTCTGTGCACATACACTCTACCTTGGATGACACGTTTGGAAACCCAACATTCTGATGACTTTGCGCTGAAGGATTCAAGATTGCTCCTGAAAGAGAAATTCGGAGAGCTAGATACAAAAATTTTATGTCCCTAATAAACATGTTTTCTTTCTGAGACTGGAAAAATAAATGCTTTGCTAGTAATGTTCAGTTTCGTTCCTATGGAATGGTTACACATTTACATATGTGAAATAACTTTCTAATGATCAAATATACAAACATGCTTTTGTTCACTTAAAACATGAATAGCTTTCTTAAATTATTGTTAGACATAATTAAAAATATTAAAATACAAAGTAAAAAACTGAAAGAAAAAACATGATCAGCTTTTTGTATTTATATTTAAAATTTTTATAATTATGAAATTATATATCCCTGGGTTAGTTTAATTTTTGTACCATCTGTATCATAAGGTTTTAGAGGTGGTTATGTATGAGCGTGTGTGTATGTGTCCGCTATCAACCACAAATACTTACCACTCCTTCCTAAATACAGAATATAACTTCTATCTGTTATAATTCTGTCTGAACTGAGGTAATCTATGTAGCTTCCTACAAAAAACTAAAACCCTGACTTATTTTGCTGTCATTTCTAACATTTTGACTCAGACTTAAAATTTTTATTTTATCTTCCAGTTATTCTTAGATTAGGTTCTAGTGTTTCTTAAATTATTTTGCTTAGAAGATTAGCAACAAAACATAATTAAAACAAACCTCCTTGAACAACACTATAAACCAACTAGACTTAACAGACGTCTATAGAACACTCCATCCAAAAACAGAATACTCACGTAAATTTCTCAAGTGCACATTGAACATTTCCTACAACAGACCATATGTTAGGCAATTAAATAAGCTTTAGTACATTTATAAAGTTTGAAATAATATAATATAAAATATTAATGTATTTTTTCAACACAATGGAATTAGAGTAGAAATCAGGAACAGAAGGAAATTTGGAAATTCATAAATATGTGGAAATTAAACAACAAATTCATAATCAATTAATCAAAGAAGAATCACAAGAGAAATTAGAATATACTTTGAGATGAATGAAAATTAAAACACAACACACTAAAATTTGGGGGATACAGCAATAGAAGTGATTAGTGGGAAATCTATAGTCATAAATGCCTACCCTAAAAGAGAAGAACGATATTAAATCAATAATCTAACCTTTCACGTAAAGAAACTGTAAAAAGAAGCACAAACTAAACTGAAGCTAGTATATGGAAGAAAATGATTAAGAACAAAGTAGAAGTAAATGAAATAGAGAATTTTGAAAAAAGAGAAAATCAGTGAAACCAAAGTTTGTTCTTTGAAAAGATCAACAAAATTGACACTCTTTTAGCTACACTTGCCAAGGAAGAAAAAGAGGAGACTCAAATTACTAAAATCAAGAACAAAAAAAGAGACATAAGTACAAACCTTACAGAAATAAAAAAGAATTATAAGGGAATACTATGAACAGCTGTATGCCAAAAAATTAGACAACTTAGATAACATGGACAGATTCCTAGAAAGATACACACTACTGAAACTAACTCAAAAAGAAATAAACTATCTGAATGGACTCACTAAACAGTGGGTCCACAAGAAAAGTCCAGGCTCAGATGGCTTCACAGGTGAATTCTACCAAACATGTAAAGAAGATAAACACTAGTCCTTCACAAATTCTTTCAAAATAGAAGAGGACCAAACAACTTCCAGATCATTCAGTAAGGCCAGTGTTATTCTGATACCAATGCCAGATAAGGACATCACAAGAAAACTACAGATCAATATTCCTTATAAATATAGATGCAAAAATCTTCAATAAAATGTTAGCAAACCAAATCCAGAAATATATAAGAAGAATTAGATATAATTACCAAATGGGATTTATCCCAGGAATGCAAGATTTATTTAATATCTGAAAGCCAATCAATGTAATGCACCACACTAACAGAAGGAAGGATAAAAACCACATGTTCATTTCAATAGATGGCAAAAAGGCCTTTGACGAAATCCAATATCCTACTACTATAAAAACCCTAGGAACAAAAGGGAATATCTTCAATTTGATAAAGGATATCCATGAAAAACCCACATTTAACATCATTAATAGTGAAAGACTAAATGTTTTCCTCTTAAGATCAGAAACAAGAAGATAAGGATGTCTGGTCTTGCTACTTCAATTCAACATTACACCAAAGGTTCTAGCCAGAGCAACTAGGCAAGGAAAAAAATAAAATAACAAACATCTTGAATTAGGGATTGTTATATAGAGTAAAATGTGAAATTTGGGGACTATAAGGGCACTAAACATCATTGTCCTTTCGTTGTTTGTGAAAACATAGATAATACTTCATTGTCATATAAAATGGAAATCAAAATGGGTAAGAAACCAGTAGAAAGCTGTGGATTTCATGTCCAACCTGGGAAACAACTGCTGATCACTGAACTATAAATGCAAAATGTCATAAAGACATGCATGCCAGAAACACAGTGACAGTAAGTAAAGATTCTAGTGTTTTGAATAATTTGGTTATATCCTGAGATATGAATGAATGCTTTATGGATGTGAAGAAATCACCTAATGGCAGCAATCTGAATTGCAGGAATAGTGCCTGGGAGGAAAGAAAAGGCCCTCCTCAATAAGACTCATAAGAAAACCCAAATCTACAAAGTGATGCCTGGAGGTTGGTATATTAAAGGTCAAAAATTCCTCTAAAATGAAAATCACCCCACCAAACAGAACAAAATTTTAAGGAAATGTAGGCAACACTGATTATTTGAATAGATCTGTCCACGTTAGCAGCAAACAAAGACTACATCTTTTTATGCATTTTCAATTAGGAGCTCTAACTCCTATTTCAGTAAGTGGCTAACACAGGGCTTGCCTGTTTAGCAGGCTATACTTATGTTTCCAATGAATCATCACATCTCAGTTTTAACAACCTATGCAACTAACTTTTTCAAAATTATAATTCAAAACATTGGCTCAGTAAATTACAATTAAATAGTGCTATTTTCTTTAGTTAGTAAAGGAGTAAGGCATTATCCTCCTCTTTATCTCAGATTTATTAATATTCTATCTCTTTGTACTAGATCAGTATGTAAATGTCTTTCTACCAATCAGCTAATCTCACATCAAAAAAATGAAATCAACTTTGCATGTGCAACAGACTAGGAATCAACCAAGAATGTGGAATTTTTGTCTACATACAGCCCAAACCATTCTCTGCTGCATTAACAACATAGAGAGTGAAAATATACCCTAAAATCTATTCCAGAACATTGAACTATAAAACATACCTGCGTGTCCTATTAAATTGGTGTGAGTTTATATTGTGAACAGCAAGCCATGTGAGTGGTTTCATTGGCAGGAAAAGGCTCAGATAATGAAAAGGCAATGGCTTTACAGTTCCCAGGGACTCACTGAATTTCACTTGTTCAGTCAGCTTCAGAATAAAGCATTCTGCTGTACTAAACTAAGTGAAGAAACAGTGTGCAAAAGACAAAAGGGATTAGCCAAGTTATACAGATAATATCGTGGTGGAAGTGTATTGGGAATGAACATCACATTAATATGAAAAATCTACAAAATAAAAATCAATCTGAAGCTAGAGTTTTCTGGTACAAATCTCTCAGGATCTCCTTGTGTGTGCAAGGGCTCATTGCACTATATCTATTACCAAAGAACATGTGTGCAAATAAAGAGAACAAAAAAGACGAATACATGAAAAAAGCCAAAGGAATAAAGATACTGATTCAAAAGAGGTTCTAACCTAAGAGCTCTCAGTCTATAACATATGGCCCCAAGATCACTCAAGATCATTATTGTTGAAGTGAATAAATCTAAATGGAATAAACAGAACAGGTGATATTAGATTATTTTTACTGACAAAGAATAAACGGAGAAAACTTCATGAGCTTTACATGTAGGGCATGGCACAGCAACAGAAACAGACAACACAAAGGGAGAAATTAGGCCACTGTGGAATGGGTAGTAAATAACTAGGGCAGAGTTAAAGGCTGTGGCACAAAAACAGCAGAAATAGCAGCTAAAAGAAAAATCCCAAAATTATTCTGGAGGTATCATTTGCACTAAAATATAGGGGGGAAATCCAATCCAATTATATTTTTAATTTCTAATCATATAATAGAACAAAGAATAGCATTATCTGCATTTCTCTCCCTCTCTCTCTCTCTCTCTCTCTTTGGAAACAGGGTCTTACACTGTTGCCTGGGCTAGAGTACAATGGTGTCATCATAGCTCACTGCAACCTCCAACTCCCGGGCTCAAGCAATCCTCTTACCCTCAGCCTCCTGAGTAGCTGAGACTACAGGCACACACCATTACACCCAGCTAATTTTTCTATTTTTTGTAGAGACGGACTGTCCCTATGTTGCTCAGGCTGGTCTTGAATTCCTGGCCTCAAGTGATCCTCCTGCCTCAGTCTCCCAAAGTGCTAGTATTATAGGTATGAGCCACCACACCCAATATGTATTTTTCTTAGATTGTGATTCTAATTATGTCTATGACTCAAAGAATTTCAGAGCTTTAGACAGAGAGCTGATTCTATTAGCTGCTAAAAATGAAACATTTTATAAAGCAAAGTAAAACTGAAAAAAAAAAACCCAGAAGAAAACAAAACTATGAAGTAGTAGAAAGGAATGTGTTGTATAAGTTAGGCAATAAGGGAAAAAGGTGTCACAAGAAAATGTGAAGTTACAAGCTCCCTTCTGGATAAAAGCCACACGGAAGAAGTCACTGACATGCAGTATGACGAGTCAATGGCTTGGATAAAATGCAATATTTACATATACAAATCATAATTCCTATAAAATGGATTGAGAGCCACATTATATGAACAAGTGTTTACCATGGTTTGTAATTAAATAGATAGCTCGATGATGCCCCATCTCCTGGAGGATCTGTAGAAGGTCACCGACGGTCTTGTTTTTCTGTGCCCAGGACCAAAGTAATTCTCTTGTTCCACTTTTACCTTGATCTACATATTTTTCAATATGACGAACATCCAGCCAGCTGCTTGAAAGTCGCTCCGCTGTGGAAATCGCAATAGAGAAACAAAGAATAGTTAAATGTACTTTTATTAGAATACTTGTTTTTATGTAAACTGTATGCCTTATTTCACTTTATTTGTAACTTTCTGTTTTGAACTAATTTAGCATATACTCTTCACCCACTTTCTGCTAATGTTAACATTTTACTATGACACAGTTATCAGAATCAGTGATAACTGCAGACTTTGTTCTAATTTCACTAGTTTTTCCACTTATGTCCCTTTTCTTTTCTAAGATCCCATCCAGTTTCCAACATAGCAATTCAATTGTTCCTTCTCCTTAACGTCCTCCAAACCGTGACGGCTCCTCAGTCTTTCCTTGTCTTTTGGGAGAATGAAATGATGCTGTGTCCTTCTCTGTATGTAGCATCAACAGGTTTATGACATCAATTTCTCATCACCAGTAATGTTTATCTTGATTGCTTGGTGAAGCTGGTGTCTGCAAGGTTTCTCCACTATAAAACTATCTTTAAAATTTCCCTTTATAATTAGCAACTATGTTGGGGAGAAACCTTGAGATTATGCAAATACCCTGCTTCTCCTCATATTTGGCCCACCAATACTTGCATGCATCAGCAGATGTATGTATGACAATTACTGTGTGTTTGCTTAATGGCTATTTCCCTTTTTTCCTTCTATGTTCATTAATTGTAACTCTTCTGTAAGAAAGAGCTGTCCCTTCTCCCCCATTTATTTATTTATTCAATTTTTTATTTCTATCAGTATGGACTCATGGATATTTATTTTATTCTATAGGTTAAAATCCAATACTGTCATTATTTATTTTGTTGCTAAAACTGTTCTAGCTCTGTTCATTTAGGTTGGCTCTTATGTTCTTTTGACAAGCCCTATCTTTTTTTGAGCACTGCTTTATTTTCTGGCTCTACAAGGTATTCTAGGCTCATTTTATATTATATTTCCCCTTCCCCAGCACTGGAATTAATTACCTGTCCAAGGATCCCTGGTTTCTTTATTGGACAACGGTGTTTCTTAGCGTCTAAGCTAAGATGCAGGTGCTAGACATGCTGATTGTGGCCAGGGTTCCATCACTACTAGGCCCTCCAAGTACACAGAGCTAGGAAATACATGAATGTGCACTAATCCATGGACCTTTATTTCTTTATCTACATGTGTACATAAAGAAAAGTAAGAGTTTGTTCTGATACCTCTGGCTTAAATCCAACATCACAGGGTACATTCAGTCTTTCTGTGTTTGTAACTTCATTCTTGAACAGTAAGAAACTCTGCTCTTGTTATTAACAATATATTTACTTCTTTGTTTAATTCTACTACACAAATAAAACACTTTCAGAATTGCTAAGCCATACCCCTGTGAGAAACACAGTAACTAATTAAATTAGAGCATAATAATTCCTTTGGTCCTTAGCCTGAGTATCCAGTGAAGACGCTGTTTTCCAAAGTTACTTAGGCTAATTCTTTTCTTCCTCAACCCCTTCAGTGTGGTTATTATTCATTTGTAATACAGTTAGATTCAGTTGTTGAAGCTTTTATGGAATGGTGTTTTAAGTTTTTGTTCCACACTGTCTTGTTGAGCATTTTTGAGCAATTAAAAAGTACTATCTGGGTACGATCAGGGAAATGTTTTTCTAGGATAGTAGGCTTTTCATTGCTCAATTAGGGTCTGGTATAAATATATGAACACTGTACTGAAAGTATATGAGTTTTTAGGGTGCCCTGAGTTAACAGGATTCTTCAACTGAAAATTTATACTATCATACCACACAACTTCCAAATTTTAAAGTGTACTTTAAGGCAAAGGAGGGAGAAAGAAAGCGAATGACAGAAAGGTTGGTCTTGTTTTTATAATACTCCCAGGTTAGCTCAGTCATCTTGAGCAGTAAATTAGTAATGTGGCTTTGGGCCATTGATGGTGATGGCAGCCTCCTCTCATACCTTTACCTTCTAGAGAGACTAAAACATTTCGGATCCTGATACAGGTCTGTGGATAAAATCCAACAGTAACCTGACAGTGGTCATGAGGACCCCCAACACACCACCATAACAGATCATAGGAACTCCGCACTCTTTCCCTCTGCCACTCACAATGTGGAAGCTGCCCTCTAGCAGTAACCAAGGTACCTTCATCAAAGGGCTCCCCTATCCACCAGCTATATTCTTTAAAGGCTGCTGTCCTTTTAAAAGGCCAACAACTGCTCAGATTTGAGAAGAGCAATACGCTTTATGGAACTTTCTTCTGTTAAAATTCTGTTTCGGAGTCCAAAGATTTTTAATTTCTCAGGGAGTTGCTATACCAGTTATAGAATCTAAAATCAAGACATCAGAAAGACAATGTCTTTTGCCTTAATACGGCGTCCCCTTACCCTACATTTTCAGTTCTACAAGCCTTTGCTGGAATATTCAATTTAACTCAATTTTATGTCCCTGCTGAGACTGTAAGCAAATCCTGAAAGTTGAAAGAGATTACTATATGAAACCATTACTGCAGCCTTTTCTCTGAGCCAAAAATAGACTTGGCAGACATTACCAATGCCACCACTATTTCCAATCCTCTACCCAAACAAAGAGGATTTCATTTCCCTGCCTTTAAGGTCAGGCATGCCTGTGTGTCTTTTCCAGAAACATTGAAGAGCCAGGGCACAATTTCTCACATGTTGACAGGGGGGTGCCTTAAGATCAAAGCAATCTGGAATGCTGAGCCACCACATGAGGGACAGCTGTGTTGGACTCTCAGTGCTCTTTTCAAGAACAAAAGTAAATTTCTGCTATGTTAAACCACTGAGATCTTAGTGGTGCTTGTTACTGCAGCATAACTTAGTCTATCCTGACTAATACCCACAAAGTTGTATCTTGAATTTTCTATTACTCAGTCGTATCTTGTACCAGCATAGAGTCAAAGGGAGGGGAAGCTTTTGTGATTGTATATCAAACAAGGGAAGATAAAGTTGAGACATTTTATTTGAATGCATATTTAGGCTGTAAGGAAAGAAAAACAGCTACAATAAAATGTCTGACATCATTGAGTGGGAAGGTCTTTGCCCTTCCTCCATATTTTAATTTTGGTAAGAATATATTTGTTACTCATCTCTTTGAAGAGATGATGGGTCACAAAGAGGCAAGGAGGCAAGGACTATCCAAATGCCAACATATGCTTTAGATAGCAGATTCCTTAAAAAAAGAGAGAAAAAGGCCTTTAAAACAAAAATATTGGCAAGATGTGGTAATGTTATTTTATTAATTGCATATTTCTTTGGGATGAGAGGTAATCTGCCTATTTGTAGTACCTTTTTCATAAACACTTTATTTAGCTATTTCTAGAAGGTCTTGAGAGAAATACTGCAAATCAGTGTTGTTCAAACATGTGTTGAGTATCTTCTATGTGCCAGTGGTACAGTAATTGCATGCACCGAGTGTGCGTGGAGCATGACGACAGGTCCCTAACAAAAGATGAGAATACCAGGGCAGGTTTCCTGGAGGCATGGTTTCTGGAGCTCCAGACAAGTTTAAAACTATGAGTGTTTCTAAGAAAGGCCAGTTCTTAAAGAAGTATTAGATAGGGTATGCTACCCTGGGAGGAAAATGACTCTGAGTCCCATAGACTATCCTCTCTTCTTCTTTTTTCTTTTTTGAGACAGGGTCTGGCTCTGTTGCCCAGGCTGGAGTGCAGTGGTGCTATCATAGCTCAATGTAACCCCAACTCCTAGGCTCAAGGGATCCTCCCACCTCGGCCTCCCAGAGTGCTGGATTACAGGCATGAGCCACCTCACCCGGCCATCCTGTCTTCTAAGGAGGAAAGTCTTCAGTCAAAATAGAGCTTCCCTATGGGCCTCTGGGTGAGTGTAGGAACACATGTGTTTAGTAGTGGCTCTGCCATCGACCTATGACACAACTCCGGGCAAGACACAGCCTCACTGTACAATCTCAAACTTCTCATTAGTAAATGTTCTTTGAAGTAGTCCCATCTAAAAGATACTAAATTTGGTTGCTCTTTCTTAGCCTACTAATTATATAAGCAATGACTTTAAAATACCTCTAGTCTTTAAACACTTCTCAGTCTCAAAATTAGCATTCCAACAAAAGAACTCTATCAAATTTCAGTAAAGGGAAAGTTCAGGCTTCTACTTTTCCTATTAGAAATTAATTGGCTAATATTTACAGGGTATTAGGTATAATGTACTATACAAATGAATAATAATGAATATTTACATAACATACAACAGGCTTCTTCCCTTTTTTTAAAAAAAATAGTTGAATCTTTGCAATAAGAAATATACACATAATTTCACAGGGGTGAAGAGAATAGATGCTCTTGTGGGCTACCACAATCAGGGCAGGAACAGAAGGGTGACAAAACCTCAGCTAACTTTGCAGCAGAAGAGGATTGAGGCAAGGTTTAACGAGGTTGGGGGAAAAGGGAAGGGTCTGTCAGATGGGGAATTGTTCTAGAAATGGTGAAGAGGGCACAAGAGGGCAAAGAGGAGACTAGCATGCTTAGAGCAGAGGATTCAGGATAAAGAAGAAGTGAACAAATTCCATGAAGTCTCTATGTGACCTCGTAACTCCAGGAACATGCTTGGCACATAGTAGATGATCAATACATATTTGCTGAATGGCCCTGAGTGTTAGTGTAAGAACTTAAAATCTCATTCTGAAAGCAATGAGACTTGTCTGAAATTTCTGAAAAGGTGATGCAAAGATGACAGCTTTGCTTTTTGGAAGATCCATCTGGTGGTAAAGTAGCAGGAGTCTCAGATACAATATTTACATAAAAAGGTATAAATATTTTATAGCTCACAACAATTCTCATAGTAGGAAAGGAACAGTTGATAACTATTAAGGAAATATAGAGTTAATTCCCATAATTCCATTCCCAGTTTTGTTTTGTTTTTAATTTCTGAATTTCCGTTTTAAAAGTGCAGCAGGCCATGATTCTGTTCTCTTCCATCCTGTGACTTGGCTGAGAAACTGCTATCTAAGATGCTGTCCCTTAAGCACATTTCTGAGATTCAGCTGGAACATGAATGAACAGATGCCAAATGAGCTGGGGTGTTTAGTTCCTTAACGCTGACCAGGGTCAAAAGGTTCTGAGTTTGTACTAAATCTAAGGAAAGCTAAATTAAGCAAAGGCATTTTTCTAATTATAAAGGTTCATGGTGAGAAACTGACCCCACTCAGTTAAAACGGATACTGCCTATATGCACGGATTGCTTCCAGAGCCAGAAATGAAATATGTTTTCTCTTTCTCTGGTGATTCACAGTGCAACCTTAATAGCTTTTCTCTAATGATGATGCATTCTGAACAGAAACCCACTGAAGAGTATTATTAGCATCCATAAAATGTATAATTCATTTAGATCAAATTCTATAAAATAATAGCTCCAATTTGATGTAACAGGAATGCAAACTCTTGACATGTTAATTACACTCTTGAATATTCATAGTTTTCTCCAATCTTTCCTTACTTGGTCCCTTTATTCACAGTACAAATCAAATAAAAATAAAGCAAGGAGTCCTCAATGACTAATTGTGTTCTTAAAGTTAAGAGCATTCTAAGCTGAAAAGGTAAATTAAGAAAAACATGCTGTAGTTAAGCAATGTTTAAAATCATTTTTTGAAAGGTAAATCTTTTTTCGCAAGTGATCTTGGCAAGATATAAGGCAAAAAGTCAACCTAAGAAGTTCAGAGATCAGTTTATCTGGAGATATGGATTGGTGAATAATCACTCAATGCTCAAAAGCCCTTGAAGGCTGTTTTAAGAGTGCAGGACTATCTATGCAGTGCTAACCACTGGGGAATTCAGCTGCAGAAATCATGTCTCCGTATGCAAATATGTCTCTGAAGGGGTTTTTCCCAAAACGCAACACACCCCTATTTGGAATCTTTGTATTTGCATATGACCACATGCCAAAACCCCTAGGAAGTTAAGACTGCTTTCGTCACAAAGCTTGTTTTTAGATAACATAATGGGGTATGCTTTTCTTCTACAAAATACATAAAGGAATTAGGCAATTTTTAAAAAGAACCTTTAAAATTAAAGATATTTTTAATTCCAAAAAAAATCTAAACAAAACTCAAAAAGTGTTAAGTTAGCTCTATCCTTCATACGAGACCGTAAACATTAACACTCATTAGTTAACAAATTTTAAAAGAAATAGTTCTTATCCATACTTAAGCTCCTGTGTACCTTTGACCCCATACTTGAGTAGGATTCATATTACATAACCGAGGAGGGCTGTGCATAATTTCTCAGGTTCCTCTCTGTCTGTCCTGCTCTCTTAATCCTAGATACAGGTAAGGACCTAATGTTAACTACTTGTGGAAGAGAATTTAAGCACAATTCACCCTCCACACCAGCCTTTCAGTCTGCAACACAGAAGCTGTGTAATTTTGTACCCAGGTGATGATCAGAACTATTTCTCTACACATTCTTCCCTTGTTAAACTGCTTTATAGCATTCGTATAGGTCTGTTGCCTACTTTAAGTTGGAAAATCCTTACAAGCAGGGACCATGATGTTGTCTATAGTACAGAGCTTTGTCTAACATTCTGCCCAATGAGGTCTTAGATGTTTAATAGGTGTCTGTTCATTCATTAATTCATTCAAAACACAGATAACTACTGAATGCCTGCTCTGTGCCACATACAATTTTAGATGCTAAGAGAGTATAAACTAAAAATAAAATCCTAAGCCCCCTACCAACAGAATGTACCCACTCCTGGCCAAAGGGGCCCTAGAAAAACCCTAAAACTGAGTTCCTGGCCATGATGGAAAGGGAGGTCAGCCATGCCTGGTTATATCCCCGCCTTTTGGAGTTTAGATGCAACAACTGACCAGCATTAATGTTAACATAGAGATCATAAGACTGACAAAACAGATGCTTAGTGACAATAAGATACGAAATTATTAATATGGTGAGTGGCTGTAGTCCCAGCTACTGAGGAGCAGAGGCAGAAGGATCCTTTGAGCGCCAGAATTTGAGGTTGCTGTCAGGTAGGCTGAGGTCATGGCACTCTAGCCCGGGAGACAGAATGAAATGCTGTCTCAATCAATCAATCAAACAAACAAACAGAATCTAAGGCCATGTAAAGCAAAGATTAAGTCACACCTACAGGTCATCAATTTGCTTAACAGATCACTTTGAATCCTATATTGTGGCTTGCTCTACAATTAGCAGACTTTCTTATCTTAACTTAAAATTTTTCTTTCTACTGACTCCAAGTCTTTAGACAAAGCTTTATTCCTTTAACCAATTACAAATCAAAGAATCTCTGAATCCACCTATAATCTGTAACCCGCCCCCCCCACACACATACACACACACACACACAAAGGTGTCCTATCTTTTTGGACCAAACCAATGTACACTTTCCATGTACTGATTTATGATTTTACCTGCAATTCCCATTTTCCCTAAAATGTATAAAACCAAACTGTAACCCAACTGCCTGGTGCTCACTTTCTCAGGACCTCCTGAGATCGTTTCCCTGGGCCACTGTCACTCATTGGCTCAGAATAAGCCTCTTTAAATTATTTTGCAAAGTTTTGTTGTTTTTCATTAACAGAGTCAACAGGAAACAAGACAAGTAAAAGTCCCTGACCTCTTAAAGCTTACTTCTAGATGGACAATAAACAAACAAACATATATGCATTTACATGTGGATATATGTTTATATTATACACGCACGTATGAAGTGAGAGGTGATATATGACACAGACAAAAATAAAGCAGGAAAGGGACAGAAGGGACTGGAGTGTCAATTTTAAAAGAGCCATCAGGGTAGGTAACAGTTAAGCCAAAACACGAAGGAAGAGAAGAAGCAAGCCTCCAGGTCATTGGCAGGAAAAAGGTTCCTAGCATGTTCAAGGAACACGGAGGCTAATGTGGTTGGAGTCAGGCAAACAAGAGGGAGAAGGAAATGAGAGAAGCTATGTAGGGCTTCAGTGTTTATTCTGAATAAGATAGGAAGCTACTGAGAGGGTTCTGAATGCAGTAAGGACAGAATATCCTATACACGTTTAACAGGCTCACTGCTGTGTTGAAGAGACTTGAGGAGGGCAAGGCCAGTGGCGGAGAGTCCAGTCAGCAGACTGCTAAAATAATCCGGCTTGGGGCATCTGTCTGTGGTTTGGGCCAGGATGGCTATAGTGGCAGTGCTAAGAAAGTGGTCAGATTATTAGATCCTAAAGGCAGCGTCAAGGGCATCATTTGCTGAGAGACAGGATGTGGTTTGTGAGAGTGACAAGTCACCAAAGACTATTTTTGGCCTGAATTAATCAAGGGGTGGGTTTGCCATTAACTGAGACAGGAAAACTTTGGGAGGGGTAAGGGGAGCATTTCTGGACTGTTAAGTTGAAGATGTCTGTCCAGTAGGCAAATATGGATGAACCTAACATTCTGCCTTAGCATATAGATGGAATCCAGAAGGCAGTGAATATAGCACATAAACAAGAGAGGAGAGGTCCATGGACTAAGCCCAGGGACACTTTAAGATATAAAGAGCATTCTGTAAGGAGAGAAGAAAATAAGTAGAGTGCAATGTTCTAGAAACAGAAAAAGAGCTTCAAGGGGAACGGAGCGATCAATTGTGTCAAATGAAATGGGAACTTTGAACTGACCACTGGATTTAACCACGGTGACCTCAGACAAAAGGAATTTCAATGGAGGGGTGGGAAGTAAAAGGCTGATTGGAGGGGGTTCAAGGAAAAATGGAGGACCTGGAGTAAAAATAGCCTCTTTAAGGAATTTTACCATGAAGGAGAACAGAGAAATGGGGTGGTAGCTTAGAGTAGAAGAAGTGAGATCTAGAGAGAACATTATAAGATGGAGAAATAACACAGTGGTTAAAAAAACAGGCTGTACCCTACTTCAGGGAGAGGAGGCACATCTCTCCACTCCTTCAGTGGGGACTGCACATAGTGACTTCCTTCCAAAGAGTACAGTGTGAAAAGGGGGGAACTCGAGTAATTTTACAGTATAGATATCTAACAGACACTATCTCAGGCCTGGTTAACATCAACCGTGACAACTCATGTAAATACTATGTACCCTTGATATGTATGATGTGATGAAAATGGCACCTCACCTCTATGGTCTTCCTCCCCAGAATACATAACCTCGGTCTGATCATGAGAAAAACATTAGACAAATACCAGTTGAGGAACATTCTACAAAATAGTAGACAAGTACTAACCAGTATTCCTCAAAACTTCAGGGACATTAAAAACAAGAAAATTCTGAGAAACTATTGAAAACACACTTTATAAAGTAATAAAGAAGTGCAAGGTGAGAACTGTGATAGGGACCTAAACTCTGCAAAGGCATAGGCATAATTAAAATTAATAACTGGGTGCAGAGTATATGCAAAGGATACAGAATATATGGGAACTCTTCATATGATCTTCTAAATTTTTCTGTGAAGTTAAAACTGTCCTAAAAAATGAAGTCTACTTAAAATTTAAAAATAAAGAAAAAAAAGAATATAGGCTCCGGAGTCTTACCATCTGGATAGAATCTTGGTCATTTAATAGACTGTGACTCCAGGCAAATTACTTAGATTCTCTGAGAATCAGTTTCCCTATCTACAAAATGGAAATAGGAAAAATACCTACCTCATGAATTTTTATTATAAGTAAATGAGACAATCCAGGTAAAATATTTAGCACAGTGTCTGGCCAATAGTAAGCACTCAATAGGTGGCAGCTTTATTATTGTTATTATTACTACTATTTTAAATCTTTATTGAATTGACTACTATTATTTTAAATCTTTATTGAATATTCAAATGTACATTTAATATGATTTTCCATTTAACTTGTTTTACAGTAATTAATAATAATTTATATGATAATATCCTTTCCTATTTTAAGAGGAAGAAAATTGAAGCCTATTATACAGTGTCTGGAAAAAGGATTCCTCTCTCAGTGCATTGTAAGTGTTGAGAGTTTTTACAGTGTCAGCTACTCTAAGCAATTTAATTTAAATACCAATCTATGGTAATGTAATGAAATGAGTTGTCACCAAAGGTTCTGTATATACATTATCATGTCTGTAAGGTGAATAACATTTTCCAACTTGGGCTCCTTAGGCTTTACTATCAAGCCATATAAAGTCATCAACGTTAACCAGAGAATATATTATCTTGTAACTACAGTATTTTAAATAACAATGCTTGACAAAAGTGATTTGAAGAGTAATGTGTAGAATATGTTTAGAGATAAAAAGAATTAAGTACTGAAAAGATGTAGTAAAATAACTATCATATTAAGAATCTATAAAGAAGAAAATTCAGCCTAAGCGATGGCTTCCAAATCAGGCTGCGCATCAGTCATTCTTGAGCTCGGCAAAAAAAGAAAGATTAGAAAAAAATCAAATCTAATCTACTAAATCAGCAGCTCTAGGAATGCTGCCTGGGCATCTGTATATTTAAAAGACTGCACAAGTGACTTCAGTTTGTGAAGAACTGACTTACATTATCCTGTACACAGTGACCATGTCATATAGGCTGCTATATGATCTGCCTTTGAGCTGCCACTTCAAGTTGTGTAAACTCTGGCAAGTCACTTAACCAATTTGTATCACACTTTCTTAACCTGTTAAAACACTGGTGATGGGCCAGGCGAGGTGGCTCACGCCTGTAATCCTAGCACTCTGGGAGGCCCAGGCGGGCAGATTGCTCAAGGTCAGGAGTTTGAAACCAGCATGAGCAAGAGCAAGACCCCGTTTCTACTATAAATAGAAAGAAATTAATTGGCCAACTAAAACTATATAGAAAAAATTAGCCCGGCATCGTGGCACATGCCTGTAGTCCCAGCTACTTGGGAGGCTGAGGCAGAAGGATCACTTGAGCCCAGCAGTTTGAGGTTGCTGTGAGCTAGGCTGACACCACAGCACTCACTATAGCCGGGGCAATAGAGTGAGACTCTTAAAAAAAAAAAACACTGGTGATGATAACAGCACCTGAACATTAAATGTGACATCATAGAGTAACAAATCTAACTAAAAACGCCCAGTACTTAACAAAACAAAGATTTTTGTCTGAATTGTTTCTGATGACACTTCCAACAGGCAGTTGCTCAACTTTCCAATGTCTGCATAAAATGAAGTTTTGAAGCCAATTTTCTAGATTAAAATAAAAAGCCATTCTTTAGCATAGATCTTCATTCCACTAACTTGAGTAAATAAACAAGATACGTGTAATTAACAAAACTAGGAGCCGCGTTAATCACAAGTAGTATTTTACTGCAGCATTTCACTTGAAATTAATTAAGCTGGGGATGCACTGTAAACACCAAAGGATCAATATCTGCAAGTTCTAAACATGTTTTAATATGAAAACTGTATTCGGGCGTGATTTTGCAATGACAAGACATCCTATGTCGCGAACCGAGTAAAGCCAGAATCGTTTACAGAACTAAGATGCTTTCGCGCGGGTTGTGTGTCTTTCCCAAGCCTCCGCTCACTAGATGTGGCAATACCCAAAGTTTCTTTGAAAAAAAGGGGGAGCTAGTGTCTGAATCTCAGGGAGTCTGCGTCCTTCCCGGGGAGGGGAAGGGGCGGATTCCCCCATCGGAACCTCGCGGAGGCCGCGCCAGCCCCTGCTGCCCAGGGCTGCGCCCAGTGCGCCCGAGCGCGGGGACCCCCCGCCGCCCCGCCCGGCCCGCGCGTCCTCCGCGGGCCGCACTCACCCAGGCCGCGCCAGCCCAGCTCGCCGTCGCAGCTGTCCAGGACGGCGCACAGCTCGCCCAGCAGCGTGGGCGGCAGGTCGAACAGCAGCGTGTGCGCCGAGAGCGCGCCGCGGGCCCCGCCGCTGCCCGCCATGGCGCGGCTGCCGGGGCGCTGGGACAGGGCCGGCGGGGATGCGCAGCCCGGGCCTCCGCGCCCGCGAGGGGCCGTTACACAACCGCGGAAATCCTGCCGCCCCGACGGCTGCCAAGACCTCGGAACACGCCTGTCCTCGGCCCCGAAGGGCGGCGCCCACATGACGCAGAGCCGCTCGCCGGAGGGGCCTCCGCGGACGCCCGGGGTCTCCCCGCCGCGGGCTCCCCCTGCCTCCTCTGGGTTCGGGACGCGGCTGAAGAGACCCAGCGAAGAGCGAGCGCCAGCGCCCGGATCTAGGGTAATCTCCTTCAAAAGTTTAGTTCGTTTTATTCTGACAGAAAACAGACACAGGCTCATTGAGGACCGCTTGGAAAACCCAGAAAAACTGAAAGAAGAACATTAATCACTCATAACCCCACTCAGTCGACGACAGCCACTCTCAACGTTTGGGCACGTTTTCCTCCCAAGTTTTGCTGAATTGAAACGGATGACAATGTGCATGTATGGAGTGATTCCTCGAAAAGATAAATATAGATATCAACAACAGGGAGGCAAAAGAGAGACCAGATCAGAGTGAAATCACGTTCACCGCCTTCGCGAGGAGGCGCCCGCTCCATGCCGTCGTTTGGTTTAGACATTCTCGCGTCCGTGGGCTGTTCTGATGAAACGCTGTTGGACCAGGTCTTCCTTCCTGAAAACGCTTCACAGAATCTTCCTTTTGCTTTCAACACGGAGTTGAAGTAAAATTGTTTTTAAGTCTTCTACCGTTTACACGTTACTGCCCCACCGTAGGCGTAATACAAATGCCACTGTCAAAAGAGGGCATGCTTGGAAAGGGGTGAGAGACATCTCAACCTTAATGGCTGGAGGAGTGGACAGTGGCCCTCAACTGAAAAATGCCAGCGCCTATTTGAAGCCGTTCAGGTTGTAGTCTTTGAGAACAGCGCCCCCTAGAGACCACCAGTGATGACTCGCTGTCACTTAGAACCCCTGCCTGAATTTCCGCGTCGTTCTCAGTGCTGCGTAAAAACATACCTGAAAATCGGTAAAGCCAATACTGTTTGGGTGCGAGTTTCGACATCCCTTTGTTGAGAGGACTCAGGTTTTATTGTCAGTCTGTACAAGCGTACGAAGCTTTTTATCTCTTAACGGGACTGCCTGAATATGCTGAGCAATAGAGGCAAGATGCCGTTCAGTATTTGCTAGTTTTTTTTTTTTCTTTATTGAAGTGTAATTTACATATCATGCCTTTACTCCATTTTAAGTGTACAATTAAATGGTTATTAGTAAATTTACCAAGTTGTACAGCTATTCACATAAATCAGTTTTAAAGAATTTCCTTCCCCCTATTGAGACCCCTAATTCCCATCCC
>CAUYMX010093624.1:0-46826 GCA_963573855.1 Lepilemur septentrionalis | reverse complement strand
TTTTTTGTTTTTAATAGAGATGGGATCTCACTCTTGCTCAGGCTTGTGTCAAACTCCTGACCTCAGGGCATCCTGCAGCCTCAGCCTCCCGGAGTGGTGGGATTATAGGCAAGAGCCACCTCACCTGGCCTGAGTTACGGGTCTTAAATATAGAGATGCTATGGGAATGGATGACATTGCACAGATACTTAATTTAGGTTGAGAAAAGTGGCTATTGACAGAAACTTGGAGAGTGGCCATGTTTGAGAGGTAGGAAGATAACTAGAAGACGACCTTGTTGCTGTTAGATGAAAGACAATGGCTGGATACAGCATTAGGGAAATTAGAAGAGGTTAGGAATGGTTAGCAGTATGAAATATTACAAAAATGAAGTAGGATTAAGGGTACACAGCATTGGAATGTCAGGAATGATGATAGATTTTATAAGAAACATCAGCAAGTGGAAGGTTTTGTATATCAGCAACTGAGCTAATGATTTTGAGGTCTTTTTGGTAGTTATAAGAAAGAGAATAAAGACATGGTACTCTAAGGGGCTGGTGGAGTTGAGGGAATTGTGTTGTATGCACTACTTCAAAGCATTGTTTAAAACTTTTTTGTGTATATTTAAAACTTTTTAGTCTTAACTGCGGCATGGACTAGAATGACAAGAGCCTAAAGGCAGGAAGGCTTAAGAGAGTTGTTGGAGCAGTCTGCGGTCAGTTGTGAAGTTGCAAATGGACAGAACTTAGAGAGTTTTAATAAGTCGCTTTACGCATAAGACACCATAAACTTGGTGCAAAGGAGAACAGAAGTGCTGGGTGTTATAATAAAAAGGGATAGAAAAGGCAATTTGTGAAATTGTTTTGACATAGGTTCAGAAGGAGGTAAAGGAAAGAGGCTAGTGGAGAGGAGATGAAGGACATACCAGATATGCTGATAATGTATGTGTGTGGGGGGGGAGAGTGGTTGTTGGCAGATGGACTACATTTTAAGAATGAAATAGAAAGTGAAAATTTTAGATGGGTAGATTGATGTAGGCATTTCTTATTAGATTACTAGACTGAGCCCCCTCTCTATTAGAGGGAGATGTAAATAAGGGCACTATGTCTGGTATTAGAGTTCTAATGGTTAAATGTGCAAAGTGAGTACGCCTTACATTTTTGGTGCCTATAGTTTCTATATCCTGTATCCTTATGGATTTGATATATTTCTTCTGTGATTATGTATTCCTAATCCATAATTAGGAAGGCATGGCTTTTCCAATTAGGATCTGTATGTCATCTGAAATGTATGTTAAAAATACAAATTCATGAACCTTCATTTCATGCACTGATTCAGACTTTCTGAGGGTAGAGCCCTGGTAGTTGCATTTTTAGATTCCCCAGTTGACTATATTATAGATTAAAGTTTGAGACTCTGTCTTCTAAAGCCTTAAAAGTTGGTTAATTTTATTGAAAAATATTTATGTGCCATGTATTCATTTTCTATCAGCCTTTAGGACACTGGGTGGGTTTCTTAATCTTTGGGATTTGGTTTTTCATGTGTAATAAAGTGGAATGTATTAAAAGACTTCATTTCCTGTTCCACTGAGAAATGTTCTGATTATATACAAATGAGTTCAATTTACAGTGATTATTTGGGGGCTTGCTTTAAGCTTCAGATTTTTTTTTTATAAGACTTAAGTTTTGATAGATAGGTTAAATGGTTGATATAAGACATTATAACTGTCATGGTGTATTGAGGCCCTATTATGTGCCAGGCAGGCATTATTCTACATCCTTTTAATATATTTTTTTAATGCTCACAACAACCTGACACTTTTGATTTAGGGGTCAAGGGATCTGCCCAAGGCTGCTATTCTAGAAGGTAGTGCATAGATGCCCATATTTGTACCTAACATAGCAAGTCCTCAGCATATAGAATTTAATTAAAAGCAAAATTGCTATAGGTATCTGAAAGGATTAGAGGCATGTAGTTAAACAGCTTTCATATAATTTTAGCCCTTTTGGAGGGAGGATAAAGTAATAGAGTAAAAAAATGGAAAGCACTACACTTTGTGGATGAATATGAGAAACATGGCTTTGCCTATTAAAAGCACTCAGGCCACAGGGCCTGCCTAACTACCCTTCCATTCATCCTGGCAACAGCGGTAGGGTAATTTGTCTTTTGATATGTTTTTGGATGTCATAAATATTATAAAAAATAAATTTGCTATTATAGAATATAAATTTGTTTTTATTTTATAATGAATATTAGTGACATTTTTTAAAGTTTATCCAGTTGTTTGTGTAAAAAGAATTGAGTGAGGTGTTTTATATTTTAGGTTAAAAATCTGTAACAGCCTGATTTTAGAATTCACCAGCTCCTCAGAAGTTTGGCGAAATATGGTATGTTTCCGTTTTACTTTTTGGAATTCATATTGCATGTATATCTTAATGTCATGGTTAGAATAATGACAAATTTGTTCAGCAAATTTGGGCGCCTACCATTTTTAAAGCATTGTGCTAGGCGCTGACTGTGCTTCCAGGTAGATTGTATGAGGGATCCAAGTAGGGTGCTGGAAGAATTTATAAGAGATTAGTGTGCTTTGAGAAGTAAAATAATACGCAGAAGAATATTGAGGGGGCAGGTTTGGCTATTAGGCTATGAGTATCAACAGTAGCTTCCATTTGTGAGCATGTTGTGTGTCAGGCTCTGTTCTGAGCTATTTAGATGTTAGCTTGTTCATCCTCATTACAGGTACTACTGTTATCTTAGTTCTACCTATAAGGAATTTGAGACTCAGAGAGGTTAAATAACTTGCCCAAGATTTCCCAGCTAGTAAGTAAACAAACAGGGACATGAATCCAGACTGGCATTACAGTCTTTTCATGCTCTGTTGAGCACTGGACCTCATAAAAGAGGGGATTGGAAGAGAGGACTTGACTTTGTGATTTTTAAAATACCCCTAGCTCTTTAATTAATTAGTCAATTAAAAGATACTTTAACTTTATCATTTTTGTGTTTACAAGTTGGGAAGTTAGATGCATTTGGATTTTCTAAAGCCACATATACCATTAGTCTCCTTAGAAACTGGGGGTGGAGGGGAAACTATATCATGACCACATTGTTCATTTCAGGGGCATTGTTGCTTCTTTCTGATTTGACCTCAGCAGTGTCTAGGTGCTTATTGAAAGATACATAGTTGTGATAGGAAAATCTGGGAAATTGAGTTATTTCTTACAGAGATTTCACGTCCCATTTATTGGAATCCCCTAAAGTTACTTATATGTACTCAGGCCAACCCTCACCTTCATCTGGATATGAAGGCCTGTGTTCATAGCTGTGGAGGTATGGGCTCAAGCATTGATGTTTCAACCCCTCTCTTGGAGTTCTAAGATACTTGCTGTTTTATATTGGGTTCTGGATCCAACTTCTATGCTTTTCTGCTGTTAGTTTGAAGATGTTACCTATGAAGTCTTTCTTCCTTCTCATTTTCTCATCTTTCCTTAGTTCACTCCTCAGAATTGGCCTGGATATATGTTTGGTAGGGGAATCATGAGAGGAGGAACTAGTTGCATGAGATGAACTCTCCATACTGGAATATTTCAGATGTATGATATCTTTGCCAGAACTATGATAAAGGAGGCCTGCTAAATTTGAACCATGACAATCAGGAAAATGTGGCTAAGGCCTTGTAAGCAGATAAAAAGATACTTGATTGAAGGAGGAGATGTTTTCATATTTTGCCATATTCTTTCATGAAATTGAATCTTAGTGGGTTTATGGTTAAGAAAGAGTAGAACACATTTTCATGCAGCACCCAGCAGGTTTTGGCTAATGTTAGATGACTATGCTTAAATACAGAATTAGTAGGACTAGACTTCGGTATGTATATGTGTGTGTGTGTTTATGTATATGTATGTAACTATTCTGTTAAGCATTTGCCTCCCTGGTGACTGATTTCTCTGTCAGTTTAAGAATACTTTGGCTAAATTAGTCCCATTTAAACTATTATTGTAATTGCAAGGATCTTAATCCATGTTCTAAATCTTTACTCATTTACATATGTTTAAATCGTTTATAGCAAAACTGAACCAAAGCAAAAGACTCAACCCTTGATAGGAAGTCAGTAGATCTGGGTTTTAGTCCTAGCTTCAACACTAGTTCTAAAATCTTGGGCAAGTCAATTAATCACTCCGAGGCTGCTTAAATTTTTTCGTTTTTCTAAGTTCTTACTATATATCTGCCTTTGATCAGTTAGAGCCAAACTTGTCTTGAGATTCAAGGTACTGTTGACCAAAATGCTTCGTAAGCTGTCTAAGCTGTAACACTACGTACAAGTACAAGGGACTTATTACCACATTTTCTCAAATGAATAGATCGTATGAGGAAAAAAATGGTGGAAATTAGTTCTTAAAATCTTTTCTATAATAATTCTGATGAATTTTGCATTGACACCTGATTTGAAGCTTTGAGGGTTATTTTTTAAACAATGAATTGGGTTTATAAATTAAAATATTCTAACTAAAGGTTTGTTTAATTTATTAGAGTTATTAAGCCTACGCTCAGATCAAGTTAGCAGCTAGACTGGTGTGACAACCTGTTTTTAATCAGTGACTCAAAGCTGTGATCACCCTGATGTCACCGAATGGCCACAGCTTGTAAAAGGTAATTTTGAATTATTTTACAGCCTTTAAAAGGCTGTCATTGTAAAGTGAAATACATGCTGTAAAAATGAAGAAAATGTATAGTTGACAGGAGTATTGCTAAGACTAGTGGGCCTAAGAGTTGACCTACTTCTCCATTTAGTTTCCTTCCTAAAATATTTTAGTGTTTGTTTTTCCCACATTAAAAGTATTGGTAGCCACCACTAAAGAACTATCTGTAGATAAACAGGAAAGTGTTTCTCAAAAATTGCAAGGTTTTACATAAATATAGTATTATAAATATTATTAAAAAGATATGAAAAAATTCTTAATATGCATTTTAAAGTGTGCCTTTTATGTGGTGAAAGTTTTAATTAAGCATTTCTCTAAAAGTCTCTATAACTTTAATAAAACTAGTATACTTTTCTCTCCTAGAGAGTTACAGTGGAGGTAAAAGGAGTGGCTTGCAGGATGGAGAAGCTGCACCCAGTATTATTGGAAGTGAGCCACCATTTGAATTTGCTAGCTCATGCTGCAGTATTCAGATTAGTGGGTGTTTTGTGATCATATTTTCTATAATCCAAATCAAGAACTAAAATTGAGACTCTTCGAAGATTTATTTATTTTCTTATGTTATTTGGCTGTTGTTTCAGTTTTAAAATTTTCTTTCTGACTTGTTCTGCTAAACTTTAGGATAACCTAAGTCAATAGTTTTAAAAAAATTTTTTTCCCTTTGGTTATATGTTCTGAATTAGATTGTATATTCTGAGTTTATGAACATGTACTGGATTCTTATTTCCAACAGATTGGTGGGAAAGAATAAATAGACTCTTCAGGAGCCAAAATAAAGCTTGGGAACTATTGTTAAATGGTATACATTTCATAGTTTTGAGAGTTTGAATCCTAATTTCAGGATGTTTTGGGGTAACTCATTTATAATATTATAGAAATATACTATAAGCAGAATGACTAGAGATTTATTGACATACACTGTTAATACTGCAAGAAAAGTGTTTCTGCTAGTTCTGTGTATATTTACTTTTCTCTTGTTTAAAAAACAGTTTCCAATTTGAATAGAAAGCAACCTAATGTTAGATTTAAGAGACCCAGGACAAAGTTATTTTAGGATAATAATCTTTCAATCCTTTTTTGTTTGTTTGTTCTAGAATGAATTGGTTTAAATGACTTGGTTTGACTTATAAATGGTTTTTAATATATGTAATACTAAGTAATAATCTAGTATATTTACAGCAATTTAGTGAGATTTTGATATTAATGTTCATATATACTCTTATTTAGGGCTCAGAAATTGGGGAAAATAGGTATAGTTACTATTTGATGGTATATTTAATCTCTGTCCCATTTCAGGATCTCAAAACCTTGTAACAGGTACATATTGTACTTCTGAGACTTGGATTTGTTTTCCTTCTTGTTTGTGTCTTACCTTTTTGCAGTAATATTTTTATTTTCCTATCATTGTGTCCTCATTTTTCCCCCTTTCTTTTTCCCTGTCAATTTTGAAAGTTTTGTTGCCTATCATGTTTGAAAACTTCTAATCTGCCTCTCTTCCCTCAGTGCCAGCAGGTTTATTTTTTGTTTTGCAAGCCAGCTCTGCCTCCTTACAGTATGACATCTGATGCTGGAGGGTCGCATTTTCAAAAATGAGTCAGCTGGTACATGGGGTTATCATCAATTTTTAGCTCTTCTGTCTGGGAGATACAAGTTTGGAAGCAATCTTGGGGTACTTACCCACAAGGCTGGTGGAGACCAGGTGTGTCACAGAGGTGATTTGCTTGCTCCCTGGGGGAGAGGGTGGAGTGAACTTTTTGTATTTATGTCACTGCCAAGTCACTGCCACCTCCAGCATGCCCCAATTTTTGGTTCTTATATAATTTTGTGCAAAATCAAAAATTTAAATACACTGCAAAGAAGATCTAAAATAAATATTTATGCTGCCAGAGTCTTTCTCTCTCCACTCCCTTTCTTGTCCTTGAAATCTGAATGAACTGCATACAGTGAGGGTAATCTCAAACATCTGATGCAGAAGTGAATTTTTTTTAATCTAAGAAATTTAGAAGACAGATTTTTTTCCCTCCTGTGGTGACTCTGATTTTAAGATTTTTTTGTTAAAGTTGTTTAATGTTGAAGTCTAAAGTATGTGATAAATTCACAAATTAAGTCCTTCTAATACCAGTTTGAAAATTTAGCTTTTGACCTCAAAAAATATTTTTTCTATTTGGGGAATTTGGAAGTGTTAGACATCAGTATTATATTGATTCACCTTGTAATATTCACTACATACATTGACTGATGCTGTTTATAAAAGTGAATAGGATAGCAGGAATTTATTTATTTTTAACATATGATAGGGATAGGAAAAATTGGTAGATATCCCCCGAAATGAAAGTAAAATGTTTCTTAGTGCCTTAGAATTTTAAATATTTCTATATAAGGTAACAGCAATATATTTAGAAATAAAAAATACTGGCAACTATTTAAAACTGAAGTTAATTCACAATTATCCAGAGCAAAACTTTAATGCCCTAGATAATACACTTTTGACAGGTAGGACATACTGCCAGTGTGTTTTCAGGTAAAGTTAATTTCATTGTTGAACCAAAATAACCATGATTAGAGTGGTATGTCTGACTTAAATGTCTCAAAATTTATCAAGCGTATTATATTTTTATTTGAATTATCTAGAGCAGAGGTTGGCAATTTGTTATGAACGGTCTAAATAATAAATAGTTTAGGCTTTGTGGGCCATATGGTCTCTGCTACAGTTATTCACTTCTACTTTTTTAGTGTGAAAGCAGCCATACACAAAACCTAAATGAGTATGACTGTCTTCCAATAAAACTTCATTTACTAGACCAAGTGGCTGGCCCAAGCTTCAGTTTATCTCCCCAGGGAGTAGTTTGCTGACCTCCTGGTCTAAAGTTCTAGATGATGAATACCAGTGAGTACCTTTGTTAATGTTGATAACCAATACTTGGCTATAGAAACTTTTATGGTTGTGTTTTTATTAACAAAATGTTTGACTTTGTGAATAATTTTGACTTAACACTGGTTTGTTGATATCTAAGTACAGTGTTTACACAATTTCTTTTCCTTAAAAAAAGTATTGTTTTTAATTAGTCCAGCCCTTAAAATAAGTGTGTTGTATGGCAATCTGATCTGACCACTTTTTTTCAAGTTGAAATCTTTAATTATTTTTAAGACTTTTATTTAGCACTTAAATCTTTATAAATTTGTCTTCCCAAGTAACTTGTCTACCTTTTTTTAAGAATATGGAATATTTTGCTAATTTTTCCTCAATTGTATTTTACAGATCACCAGGAGAACCTCAGTCTGACGACATTGAAGCTAGCCGAATGTAAGTGTAACTTGAATGAGGGGGTAATGTCTTTTAAGTTGCCGTAGACTGCCTTAATAGTATCACATTTTTTGAAAATAATTTCCAGTTAAAAGAAAATGATGATTTAAAAGTAAATTGAGAGACAGGGACATAACTCTTTCCCCTACCAAATACCTGTAAACCTTGGTAACAGTTCACTACGTTTCTACTGGTAGATAGATAATTGCATGCTCCTGAATTCTTATGTTTTTTTTTTTTTTGGTCCCCTAGCAGTTGTGGGGAAATGGGTTTGAGTTGAGTTGGTATGGAAAGAATTTGAGTTAACAATTTCAGTGCCTGGTATGGGTAAGGTATCAGGTACTACATTGTGGGTACAAAGATACACAAGGATTAGTTTCTACCCTGTAGAAATTTATAGTATACTCAGAGTGAAAGATGCAAAAGCAAATCATTTAAATCATTAAGGTAGAATGGTACCCAGGATGTAGCAGAAACATAAAGGAGTACCTGGGGACCCAGGCATGCAATAGGAACCTAGTCCAAATGGCAGGAAAACAGGAGTGACCAGGGTATGATAAGTTAAATCTTGAAATGTGACTGGGAGTCAGGCAGCCACAAGGATGGGCAAAGTTATGAAGCAGCATAGTGAGTGTAATGAACAATAGACAGTTTTGAGGACTTGTAGATCATAAATTAGAGAGGCAGGAAAATGAAGGAGATAGACTTGATAGTTCGAAAAGGACTGAGGACCTTGCATGCTATGTGAAGGCTCTTGGCTTGTATTTCATATGTATTTGTGAGTCAGTAAAGAATTTGCTCAGTTTATAGGTAGTAACCCTTTCAAATGTACATTTTTACTAACTTTGCATTAGAAGAACAGGATTGAAGAGAAACATGATGATACAGTGACTGCAGCTTCAGTAGTACAGTCACTGAGAACCTTAACAAGGACAGTGGTGTAATAAGAATCCAAGATAAAGTGTTCTGGATTTAAGACAACTATTAAGAACAATGAAATAAGTAAGACTTCAGTAATTTATTGTGAGGACTAAAGAAGTTTAAGATAATAGAGGTGGTAATATGAAACCAGGGTTTTTTGAAGTAGTAAGGATTGGAATGAAAAATATCAATGTAGGGGTTGACCTTGAACAAGAGGAAAGGCCCTTCTGAATTTAGAGCAAGGAGATAAAAGTGGATATGTCTTACTGGATTTGTTTGTGGGTGAGGATGGGGAGAAGTTAAGATTTTCTAACTCGAGATAGCGGAAGGTTCATTTAAATGCTGGTGTACATGTGAATCTCCAAGAAAGGAATATAAAACGTATTTCTTTAATTTATGTGACTGTGTAACTTTTCTTTTAACTTTTTAAAAAATTGTGGTAAAGTACACATAATGTAAAATCAGTCATCACCACCATTTTTAAGTGTACAGTTCAGTGGTATTAAGTACGTTAATATTGTTTGCAACCATTATCAGAACTCTTTGTTTTGCAAAACTGGAACTCTTTACCCATTAGAGAATAACTCTCTATTTCCCCATCTCCACAGCCCCTGGCAACCACCATTGTATTTTCTGTCTATGGCTTTGACTACTTTAATTACCTCCTGTCAGTGCAGTCATATAGTTTTTGTATTTTTGTGATTGGCTTATTTCACAATTTGCTTCCTTTTTTAGGCTAAATGATATTTCACTGTATGTATATACCACATTTTGCTTATCCAGTCATCTATTGATGGACACTTTGGTTGCTTTCATATTTTAGCATAATAACGAATAATGTTGCAATGAACATGGGTGTACAAATTTTTTTGAAACCCTGCTTTCAGTTCTTTTGGGTATATACTCAGAAGTGGAATTGCTAGATTGTATGGTAGTTCTATTTTTAAATTTTGAGAAACTGCCATACTGTTTTTCAGAGTGACTGCACCATTTTACATTCCTATCAACAGTGCACAAGGGTTCCAATTTCTCCATGTCCTTGCCAACACTAATTTTCTGGGATTTCTTTGTTTATTTTTTGTATAGTAGCAATCCTAATGGGTGTGAGGTGGTATGTCATTGTAGTTTAGTGACCGTGTAACTTTAATAATGTTCTGTGTAACATAGTTAGGGAATTTGAGAAGAAAACTTGGGAAGTTACTGAGGGGAATGAGTGAATAAGTGAATCAAAAATGTTAAGAGTGTGATGCCACCGACTGCCTAGCTGAAGTTAGAAACCATATCAAACTTGGAGAATATCATACCACTGAGTAGTCAGCTGAGGTTAGAAACTTTGTCACACTTGCAATTTAAAGGCTATTCTCCAGTAGCCAGAAGATTATGTGTAGTATTTTAGGGTTGGGTATTAGCAGAGCTAATGGAAGAGAACCACTAGTGGCATGTGCATAGGATGTTAACATTGGGATACTTGAATTTATATGCTATTGACATTGGCTGTGGTTGGAAAGGTTGTGGTGCCCGACCAAGGTGTTGTTTTTAAAAAAGCCTGCTCTTATCAGGTCCAGATATTAGCAAGATGGCGGAATAGGATTTCTCAGCACTCATGTCACCACAGAAATATCAATTTTAACAACTCTCTACCCATGAAAACACTTCTATAAGAGCCAAGGAAACTAGGTAAGAGATTATAGAACCTGAGTGTGGCACAGAAATAAGAAAAGATGCATTGAAGAGGGTAGGAAGGATAATTTTATGTTACCTGTGTCATGCCTCCCTCAACCTCAGGCAGAACAGCATGGAGACAGATATTTTCCTCCTGGGGAAAAGAAAGAGACGTGAGCACCAGACTTTGCCTCTTAATTCAACATTGAGCCTGCCCCAATAAAACCGGGTGCCAAACATGGCTCCACAGCCCCAGAATCCAGGCCAGTAACCATAGACAGCCTATAGGTTCACCCCAGTGCCAGACTGTATCCCATAGCCCCAGGCTCCAGGCCTGTCCATGCCAGACCCATCCCTGTAGCCCCAACCTTCCAGCTGGGTGCTGTGGCCGCATACTCCAGCAGAACTAGGGTCCAGGCCAGTGACATTTGACCCCAACACTTGGCAATCCCCCTTTGACCGAGGTTCTAGGCCAACTTCCACAAACCTAGCCTTCAGGCTAATCTTGCACAGACCCAGGCTCCTGTGGACCCAGAGTCCAGGCTCTCTCTTGTAGACCCTGGTGCCAGGCTGCCACACATGTACAGAGGCTCTAGGACTTTCCCTGCTGACCCATACTCCAGGCCAGTCCTCATGGAATCAGTATCCAAAGTCTCTGGACAGGCTGACTGGTGAAGGACTTTCTTAGACAAAGCCTAGAATCAGATATTCAGGCACCAACACATGACTACAAGGATCAAGAATAGTCATGGAACATGGTCCCACCAAATGAACAAAATAAAACACTAGTAACCAACCCTAAAGAAACAGATGTGTAAGTTACCTGATAAATAATTCAAAGTAGCTTTTTAAAGGAAGCTCAGTGAATTTCAAGAAAGTACACAGAAATGATTCAGTGAAGTCAGGAAAACAATAAACAAGCAAAATGAGAAATTTAGTAGAGAGGCTATTATTTTTAAAAAATCAAATAGAAGTTCTGGAGATAAATACAGTGAATGAAATGAAAAGTACAAAAGAGCATGAACAGCAGAATTGATCAAGCAAAAAGAATGAATCTGAACTCAAAGACAGGTTGGAGAAGATAAAATGAAAAGAAATGAAGAAAGCTTACAGCATTTATGGCACAGCATCAAATAAATAAATACTGAGTTATAGGAATTCAAGAAAGAAGAGAAAGATGAAGGAACAGAAAGCCCATTTAAAGAACAGTGGGGAAACATATCTAGGTATAGGAAGTTCAAAGCTCTCCAGTCAGATTGAATATAAACAAGACTACAACAAGAAATACTATAATCAAACTGTCAAAAATCAAAGACAAAGAGAAGATACTGAAAATAGTAAGAGAAAAGAAGCATATCACATGTAAGGGAATTTCAATAAGGCTAGTAATAGACTACTCAGCAGAAACCTTACAGACCAGGAGAGTGGGTTGATACATTCAGTGTGATAGGGTTGTTAACCCTATCAACCAAGAATACTTTATTGGCAAAGCTGTCCTTCAGAAATGAGGGTTAAATAAAGGCTTTCCCAAAAAAATAAAAGCAGAGGGAGCTTATTACCACCAGGACTCTCTTATAAGAAATACTAAAGGGAAATCTTCAACCTGAAAGAAACATGTATTAGTTTCATGTATTAGGACATGTATTAGTGACATGAAAACACACAAAAGTATAAAATTCACTGGTAAAGTAACTATACAAACTTAAAATAATACTGTATTGGTGTTGTGCAAATGATGCATGTCTTTAGTATGAAGGTTAAAAGACAAAACTATACAAAATGATAATAGTTACAATAATTTTTTAAAAGTTGTACAATGTAAGACAATGTATATTGTGACATCAAAAATGTGAAATATGTGATGGGGGAGAGGAAGGAAATGTGTTTATATTTTTTATGCAATCACAGTTAAGGTGTTATCGGCTTAAAATAACCTGTTATAACTATAAGCTGTGTTTTATGTAGTGTGGCTTGATGGTAACCACAAAGCAAATCATATGGTAAATACGCAAAAGATAAAAAGTAGTGAATCAAGGCATGCCACTGGAAATAATCATCTAATCACAAAAGAAGGCAGCAAAGCAGGTAGGAAGAAAGAAAGAAAATATCTACAAAACAACCAGAAAACAATTAACAAAATGGCAGCAATGAGTTTTTACCTATCCATAATTACCTTGAATGAAGTCTCCAGTCAAAACACACAGAATAGCTGAATGGATAATAAAACAAGACCCAACTGTATGTTTTCTACATGATACTCACTTTACCTTTAAGGACACACATTGATTGAAAATGAAAGACAGAGAAAAATATTCCATGCAAATGGAAATCAATAAGTACAGCAGGGATAACTATACTTATATCAGATAAAATGGACATAATGTCCAAAAACTGTAAAACAAGACAGATAAGGTCATTATATAATGAGAAAGGCATCAGTTTATCAAGAGGATATAATTGCAAGCATATATGTGCACTCAACATCAAAGCACTTAAATCTATAAAACAAATACATATCTGAAGAGGGAGATAGACTGTAATACAGTACTAATAGACTTCAGTATCCCACTTTTAGAATGGACAGATCATCCACAAAGAAAAACACTACAGAAATATCAGATGTAAGCTACATTTTAGTTCAAATGGACCTAACAGACTTATATAGAACATTCCATCCAAAAGTGGCACAATACACATTCTTCTCAAATGCACACTGAACACTCTTGAGGATAACTCATATATTAGGTGACAAATTTTAACAAATTTAAGAGGATTGACATCAAGTATCTTTTTCTGACCACAGTGATATGAAACTAGAAATCAATGACAGAATGAATTTTGGAAAATTCACGAATACATGGAAAGTAAACAGCCTGTTCCTGGTTACCTTATGGATCAAAGAAGAAATTGAAAGAGAAGTTAAAAAATATTTTGAGGCAAACAAAAATGGAAACACAACATACTTAAACTTACGGGATGCAGCAAAAACTCTTCTAAGATGTTTATACCAGTAGATGCCTATATCAAAAAAGAAGAAAGAGCTCAAATAAACAGCTTAACATTACACTTCAAGGAATTAGAATAGGAAGAACAAACTAAGTCCAGAGTTTGGAAGGAAATAGTAAGAGAAAGAAATGAAATAGAGATTAGAAAAATAGTATAACAGAAAAAAAAAATCAATGAAACTAAGAGTTGGTCTTTTTAAAAGTTAAAAATCAAGAGAGCATTTGCTAGAGTGAGAGAGAGAACTCAAATCAAATCAGAGATGAAATAGACATTACCACTGGTACCAGAGAAATACAAGAGATCATAAGAGACTACTGGGAACAATTTATGTGTCAACAAATTGATTTAGAAATGAATAAATTCCTAGACACATACAACCTGCTAAGAGTCTGTAAAATGTGATACACCATATTAATAGAATAAAGGAAAAACTCATATCTCAGTGGATACAGAAAGAGCATTTGACAAAATTCAAAATTCTTTCATGAATAAAAACTCTTAACAAGTGAGATAGGTATAGGAGAAATGTACCTCTCAACACGAAAAGGGCTGTATATGACAAACCCACCACTAGCATCTTACTTAATCTTAAAAAGTTAGAAGCTTTTTTTTCTAAAATCAAGAATAAGATAAGAATGCCCACTCTTGCCATTTCTTTTCAACATAGTTCTGGAAGTCCTCACCAGAGCAAGTAGGGAAAAGGAAAAAAAAAAAAAAGGCATCCAAATAGGAAAGGAAGAAGTTAAATTGTCCCCGTTTGCAGATTATATGATCTCATGTATAGAAAACCGTGAAGACTCCACCGAAACCGTCTTAGGACTAATTAATGAATTCAGTAAAATTGCAAAATACAAAATCAAAGTACACCGGTAGCATTTGTACACACTAACAATGAATTATCTGGAAAAAAATTAAGCAAACAATTCTGTTTATAGTAGCTACAAAGAAGTACAGCTGGCCCTCCAAGCCGCAGTTCTGCATCCTCGGATTGAACCAACTGTTGGGAAAAAAATAAGACTGCAATAATAAAAAATAAAGGAATCTTAAATAAATAGCCCAGTGAGGAGACAACCCACGGAATGGAAGAAAGTATTTGCATCTGGTAAGGGATTAATATCCAAAATACATAGGAAACTGAAACATCTCAATAGTAAGGAAACGACCCAATTAAGAAATGCACGAAGGACCTAAACAGACAGTTCTCAATAGAAGACATACAGATGGCCAACAGGTAAATGAAAAAATGCTCAACATCATTAATAATCAGGAAAATGCAAAGTAAAATAGCAATTGGATATCACTTCACACTGGTTAGAATGGTTATTATCAAAAATATGAAGGGTAAGGGTTGGTGGAGGATGTGGAGAAAAGAGAACCCTTTTACACATTTGTTGGGAATGTGAATTAGTACAGTAATTATGGACAATACCATGGTGTTCCCTCAGAAAACCAGCAATAGAACTATCATATGTATCAGCAGTTCCATTAGTGGCTATATATTCAAAGGAAATGAAATCAGTATGTCAAAGAAATCTGCACCCCTGTGTTCATTTCAGCATTATTTGCAATAGCCAGGATATGGAAGGAATTTAAATGCCCATCAGTGAATGAGTGGATAAAGAAAATGTGATTATATGTACACAGTGGAATACTATTCAGCCATAAAAAGAAACAGAAATCTTACCACTTGTGACAACAGGGATGAACTTGGAGGACATTATGTAAAGTAAAATAAGCTAGGAACAGAAAGACAAGTACTACATGATCTCACTTATATGTGGAAGCTAAAAATTCATAGAAGTAGACAATAGAATGGTGGTTACCAAGGGCTGGAGGTGGGTGGGGTAGGGTTGTGGAGATGTTGGCCAAAGGATACAAAATTTCAATTACATTGGAGGAATTGTTCAAGAGATCTTTTGTACAACATGGTGACTATAGTTAATAACGTTTTGTATTCTTGGAAATCACTAAGAGAATATATTTTAAGTGTTCTTCAAAATATATGAAGTATGGCACATACATACCTTGATCTAGGCACTCCACAGTGTATACTTATTTGGAAACTTCATGTGTGTGTAGACAATAAATATGCACTATTTTTATTTGTCAAAAATAAATTTTAAAAATTGTTAAAAAAAAAACAAAAACCTGGTGTCTTCACAGGTTAATGAGCTAGTCCAGTATGAGTGAAACTCTTACAGGGATAGATGACATGATAACAATCGGAGGTTAGGAGTTTAATATGCCTAGCCAAAGGCAAACTAGTAATTTGTTGAAATAAAGAGGAGCTGTATTGCATGAAACTGAATTTAATGAAGATCTCTTAACAAAGGCAAATATTTTGGGTCTGGAATGTTGGAATGGAGCATACAGACTTTGAAATCACCTTGCCGATGATGTAACTGAGGGGACAAAATAGAGGCTTTAGTATGTGGGTTTAATTTACCAGAACAGAGAGGAAAGCCAGAACGCATTCAGGTGGATCACACCACTTTCAAATTAGAAGTTGCTTTTTCCCTTTGTTTGGGGTAGGGGGTTGGGCATTTTTTGTTTTTAATGCAGGAAATTAGAAGAATAATGGTGGACTTAAAGGTTTTAGGAGTCTATGATATTCACATAAAAGGGTTGTAGGATAAGCAGCACCTTTAGGGGATAACCAGGCTTTAGTGAAAGCTAAGAAGTTCGGGGGCCATTATATAAAGCAGTTGAAGATGGCATACAGCCTGTGTCATAGTGGGTTTCTTGAGATCTTTGTGGAATTGGTTAGGAGGATGAGTCAAGATTAAAGAATGGAAGAAGATGGATGAAGCTTGCATTTTGTAGTAAAAACCAAGGATAATGAGTGTGTGAGGCATGATAGGATATTTGTCACAAGTTTTCAGATGACGGTCTGGTGTTTAATCCTCATTGAGTTAAGCTTGACTGTGTTAAAGTAAAGTGACAGGAAATTAAGCCTACCTTGATATCTCAACAGAGCAATTAGGTTCTAGCCTAATTGCTATGGGAATATAGTACTAAGCCTTCAAGGCTGCCACCATTTCTTGAGTTTCCTATACCTTTAGAAACCATAACCAGGCAGCACTTTAGTAAGGTGAGTAGGTCCAGGTTTGTTCTGCCACAGTATGGTAAATTCTCATTTGCAAAATAGATAATGAAGGATTCTTGCTTTACATAATAACTAATAGGGTGGTTCATTAATGGCAGTGTCTCACATTTGTTGAAGCACGATGTTTTTTGGCACTTTTATTTACATTTGTATATAAATTTGTATCTTACTTTAGAGAACATCTCAAGGCATTTTAAATTGTAATTTTTATACACGTAAGGAACGTAGGAATTCTTAGTGTTGCCTGTTGCCTAGGGTACGGAAGAGCATAGCAAAAATGTGTAGCCGCTGGATACCATTTTGGAGTTAAGCCTAGAAACAGAGTTAACATAATAACCCAGATTTTAAAATTTAATTATAGGTTTATTCTACCTGAATTTTGTTTAGATTTATAGATACCATGCAGTAGATTCTTTTTGTATGTATTAATGTAGACTCGTTAATTTTCTTAATGATTTCAAATCATTTTCACAATAACTTCAGATCTCTCATGTTTGGTAATTACTCCCTACCTCTCTCTAACACTAAGGTTTTGTTTTCAGATGTATAAATGAAGCAAGGGCCATTGTATCTAGTGATTTATGGTTTGGTAAAGCAAGGCAGTTTAAATAAATGTTCAGTACTTTAAATATTAGAATCCCCAGGACCCAGTCCTAATGATATTTTTTAATCTTTCTCTCTAGGCAAGAGCTTAATCATCTATCCTCTGGCAACTCTCATATTTCCATCTTCAACTCTACACTTAACCCTTTAAACTGTAGACTCATTTATCCAACAGTTGGATGCCTGATTTTCAAACTTAACATATCCAAAGTGGAGTTCTTGATTTTCGCCCTTTCAAATCTACTTCTCTTGTAATCTTTTGCCCTTTCAATCAGTAGCAGCTCTTTTTTTTCCCCAGTTCATCCAAAAGCCTTAGAATCATCTTTGATTTGAGTATGCTTCACGTACTCAAATTATTGGCAAGTCTTATTGGCTGCACCTTCAAAATATTCCTAATTTAACCACTTTTGCCATTTATACGTCTGTTACCCTGAGTAAAGCCATCACCTTTTGTCAAAAGAATGAAATTGTTTTGCTCTTTACAGTGCATTCTATAATAGCAGCCAGAATGATTTTTTAAAAATCTAACTTAAACCTTGTTACTTATGCTCAAAATCTTCCAAGGCTTTCCATTTCTCTCCAAATGAAATCTAGAGATCTTCATGGCCCTGTATAAACTAGCTCCCTTTCACTTCTGTGACCTGTCTCACTCTCTCTTGCTCATTTCTGTCTAAACTGACTTATGCTCTTGCCCCCATATACTTCTTCTGAAGTATATGTACAATATTTATGGGGAGAAGGGTATTTATTAGCTTTTATTAGATTATTCTTCTGTTGACCAACATAAGAATTCCTTATTATGACTTGTGGTGTCTTCCATGATCTGGCTTCTTCATACCTTTCCATTTTCATGTTTGTTGAACCTTTTCTTGAACATTAGGCCCTTGAAGCAGTTTTAGTTACCCTACAATACCATCTTCTCGCTCCCCTGTACCTTTACTCACTCATTTTCCTCTGTCTAAAACATTCTTCCCATTGTTTGTGTCATGAGCTCCTAGTCATCTTTTGTAATTTATCTCTGCAAAGTTGCCTCTCCTCTCTCTCTCTCTATCTTTTTTGCCATACCTCTGTAGTGATATGAAATCATCTCGCTTTCTCCTTCCTTAAATATTAAGTTCCTTGAAAAGCCCATTCCCTAAGGACCTGAAATAGTTGTAAATTCTCAAGCAGAGTTTGATCTGTACTGAAGTAGACATTTGGAAGTCATGTCGTTGTTCTTAATCCTTGAAAGAAGATGAAACTGTCCAAAGAGAAATTCAAAAGAGAAAATGTTTAGTAGCTGATCCCTAAAGAGTGCAAATGTTTCTAGATTTGGAAGGGAATTCTCTGAAAAACAGCCAGAGAGAAAGGAGGAAACCAGGAAATAGTGTCCTAAAGCCAAAGCCCAAAGTCAATAATTTCCTAAATGTCTGTATTTCTTACCAAGGTGAAGTAAAATGAGTAGTGAAAAATGGTGACTTGTCTAGAACAGATTCTACATTCCCAGCTACAGAAGCTAGGTTACAGGTACAGTAAACTCTGAACATAATTCTTTTCCCAACGCTGTTATTGTTGTCCTTGGCTGCTTTGAACTATCCCTGTTATTCTCTCAGCATAAAAATCGCTGATCCTTTGAAGCTTGCGCCTTTTTGCTATATCATCCTTGATCTGCCTATATCAACTAGTGAGCTCTCAATTTCTTCTTAGTCATTGAAGACATCGCTGATCTCCATGTTCTTTCCCTCTACCTCATATCTGCTGTCTTCGTTGTTTATATGATTAACCCCAGCTCCCTAGCATCTCAATGTCCCAACTGTTTTTATCTGCAATGGCATTCACTTCTGTGTCACTGCTCTTTCCCACATATATCGGTATGCCAGCCTGGCGTGTTTGATCCCTGAAACTTTCAGAGAAAACATCCTACCTCAGGTTGCAATCTTTGAATGCTTTCCTACTTTCTTAAACTTGTTTTCTCTCATTGCATCTCTACTTCCTTCTCTTTGAGGCATGTCCTATGGGCCCTGTCTTCTGACATCAATCTTCTGGTTCCTCTAATTCCTGACATGCAATTCTCAGACCCAGCAGGTTGAATAAATATTGTTTCACATGTCCCTTCTTTTAGAGAGCAGTAAGTACATATTAATTGATTAGGAGGAAACAGGTTTATATCAGTTTATTTATGTAAAAAGTAAATAAAAAATGTTGAGGTAGCTTTTAGAAGAATTATGCTAAAAAATAACAATTTACCATATTAATGATTTTAACTGTAGAGTATAGTAGTGTTAACTGTGTGCACATTGTTGTTCATCAGATCGCTAGAACTTTTTCATCTTGCAAAACTAAAACTCTACATCCATTGAACAGCTCCTTTTTTGCGCCTCTTCCCATCTCTTAGCAAATAACATTTTACTTTTATTTCTAAAATTGAGCTATTTTACTACTTCATATAAGTGAAATCATGAAGTATTTGTCTTTTTTGTGATTGGAATATTTCACATAGTGTAATGTCCTCTAAGTTCCTCTGAGTTGTAGTGTATTATAGGATTTCCTTCTTTTTTTTTAAAGCTGAATGACATTGCATTACCATGTTTTCTTTATCAAACCATTTGTTGATGAACATTTAGTTTGCTTCTATTTGGCTATTGTGAATACTGTTGAAATAAACATGAGTGTACAAATACCTCTTTGAGAGCCTGTTTTCAGTTCTTAGGGATTTATGCCCAGAAGTAGGATTACTGGATCATATGTATTCATTTTATTTTTTTTAACACTCTATTTATTTATTTATTTTTTACAGTAGTTTTAGGTTCACATCAAAATTGTGAAGAAGGTACAGAGATTTCCCATATGCTGTGTCTCCTACACATGTATAAACTTTCCCATTATCAGCATCTGCCACCAGAGTGGTATATATGTTATGGTACATGTGTTACAGTCAGTGATCTTACACTGATACATCAAATCACCGAAAGTCTTTAGTTTATATTAGAGTTTGTTCTTAGTGGTATATATTCTATGACTTTGGACAAAGTATAATGACATGTAATCCACCATCATAGCATCATACAGAGTATTTTCACTGTGCAAAAATCCTCTGTGTTCTGCCTATTTATCCCTTTTCACCTCTCCCTTATCCCTTGGCAACCTCTGATCTGTTTATTGTCTCCATAGTTTTGCCTTTTTCAGAATGTCATATATTTGGAATCATACAGTATATAACCTTTTCAGATTGACTTCGTTCATTTAGTGATATGCATTTAAGTTTTCTCCATGTGTTTTCATGGCTTTTGTCAGAGATTGTTAGCACTTCTCTTTTTGCACTAAATAATATTCCATTTTCTGGATGTATCACAGTTTATTCATTGACCTCATGAAAGACATCTTGGTTGGCTCCATGTGTTGCTATAATGAATAAAGCTTCTATAAACATCCATGTACAGGTTTTTGTGTGAACTAAAGTTATCAACCACTTTGGGTAAATACCAAGGAATGGAATTGTTGGATCTTGTGGTATATGTATGTTTAGTTTTGTAAGAAATGACCAAATTGTCTTCCAAAGTGACTGTACCCTTTTGCATTTTTACCAGCAATGGATGAGAGTTTCTGTTGCTTCACATCCTCACCAGCATTTGGTGTTATCAGCATTCTGGATTTTGGCTATTCTAATAGGTGTGTAGAGGTATCTTGTTTTACAGATGCATTTAAGTATGCCTTTTCCTGATGACATGTGTGACATATGATGCTTAATTGCCATCTGCATATCTTCTTTGGTGCAGTGTCTGTTAAGGTTTTTGGCCTTTTAAATTTTTTGTCTTTTTGTAGAACTGGTCTCATGATGTTGTCCACTCTGGTCTGGAACTCCTGGCCTCACATGATCCTCCCATCTTGGCATCCCAAAGTACTGGGAGTAGGAGCATGAGCCTCCATGCCCAGCCTGATCCATTTTTAATGGGGTTGTTTGCTTTCTTATTGTAGTGTTTTAGGAATTCCTTATATATTTTAGTTAATAGTCTTTTATCAAATGTGTTTTTTTGTAAATATTTTCTCCCCATCTGTGGCTTTTCTTTTCATACTCTTCACAGTATCATTTGCAGAGCAGAAATTTTTAATTTTAATAAAGTGCAATATGTCAATTTGGGGGGGTGCCTTTGGTATCTTCTAAAAAGTCATCACTAAACCCAAGATTCAGATTTTTCTCCTTTTGTTATAGGAGTTTCATAGTTGTGAGTTTGACATTTAATTCTTTGATTTATTTTGAGTTTATTTTTGTGAAGGGTTTAAGATCTGTTTCTAGACTCCTTTTTTTTGTTTGCATGTGGATGTCTAGCTGTTTCAGTACTGTTTATTGAAAAGACTTTTTTTCTTCATTTTCTCTATTGCGTTTGCTCCTTTGTCAAAAATTGTCATTGCTCTTTTGATTATATTTACGTGGGTCTGCTTCTGGCTCTCTATTCTGTTTCATTGATCTGTTTCGTCTATTATTTCCTAAATGCCACACCATCTTGATTATTATAGCTTTTATAGTAAGTCTTTTTTTTTTAATTTCAAAATATTAAGGTGATACAAATGTTTTTGTTACATGGATACTTTGTATAATGCTTAAGTCAGGGCTTTTGGTGTTCAGTCACCAGAATAGTGTTCACTGTAACCCATAGGTAACTTTTTATCCCTCATATCCTGCTCTAAGTCTCCAGGCTTCCTGGTTTCCAATGTCCTTTATAACTCTTTTTGCCCGTGTATATCCATCTTTTAGCTCCCATTTACTAGTGAGAACATACGGTGTTTGGTTTTCTGAGATGCAACACTTAGGGTAATGGTCTCCAGTTCCATCCAAGTTGCTACAAACAACATTATTTCATTCCTTTTTATGGCTGAATAGTACTCCATGGTATGTATATACCACATTTTCTTTATCCATTCATTAATTGATGGGCACTTAGGTTGATTCCACATCTTTACAATTGTGAATTGTGCTACAATAAACATTCGAGTGCAGGTATCTTTTTTATAGTAAGTCTTGAATGCAGTAGTGTCAGTCTGACTTTGTTCTTCTGTTAATATTGAGCTGTTAATTTTTATTCTGGATCATGGAATAGCTCTCCATTTATTTAGTTCTTTGATTTCTTTCATTTTTAAAAAGTTTTTTTAAAATTTTTATTATATAGATATTGTACAAATTTTGTTAGATCTGTACTTAAGTATTTAATTTGGGGAATGCTAATGTAAATGGCATTGTGTTTTTAATTTCAAATTTGACTTGTTCATTGCTAGTATACAGGAAAGTTATTGACTTTTGTATATGAACCTTGTATCCTCTAACCTTGCTGTAGTTGCATATTAGTTCCAGGAATTTTTTGTGGATTCCTGCAGATATTCTATACACACAGTCATTGCATCTGCAAATAAAGGCAGTTTTATTTCTTTCTTCTCAATCAGTATACCTTTTATTTCCTTTTCTTGTCTTATTGCATTATCTAGTACTTCCAATGTGGAGTGCTGAGAGGGGATATTTTTGTTTTGTTCCTAATCTTAGTGGGAAAGTTTCTAGTTTCTCATTGTTAAATATGATGTTAGCTGTAGGTTTTTTGTAGACATTCTTTATCAGATTCCCTCTATTTGTAGTTTTCCAGGAGTTTTTATTATGAATGGATGTTGGTTTTTGTCAGAGGCTTTTTGGCATCTGTTGATATGGTCAGATGATATACTTTAGCCTGTTATGATGAAATACATTAATTGATTCTTGAATATTGAACCATCCTTGCATACCTGGAATAAATCCCACTTAGTGGTAGTGAATACTTTTTTTTACACATTATTGTATTTGATTTGCTAATACTATGATGTACTTTTGCATCTGTGTTCATGAGAAATATTGGTCTGTAGTTTTCTGATAGTGTCTTTTGTCTGGTTTTGGTATTAGGGTAATGCTGGCTTCATTGCATGAGATAGGAGCATCCCCTCTGCTTCTCTCTTCTGAAAGAGATTATAGAGAATTAGTGTAATTTCTTCCTTAAATGATTTGTAGAATTCATCAGTGAACCCATCTGGGCCTGGTGCTTTCAATTTTGAAACATTATTAATTATTGATTCAATTTCTTTAATAGATATATGCCTTTTAATCAAGATTATTTCTTCTTACAAAAGTTCTGACAGATTATATCTTTTAAAAAAATTGATTTGTTTCATCTAGGTGATCAAATTTGTAGACATAAAGTTGTATTACTTCAATATCTTTTAATGTCCATGGGATCTATAGTGATATCCACTCTTTCATTTCTGATATTAGTAATTTATGTCCTTTTTCTGTTGTTCTTAGTGTGCCTGGCTTACTGATTTTATTGATTTTTTTTTTCCCCCCCAGAGGACCTGTTTTTGGTTTTGATTTCTGCTCTAATTTTTATTACTTTCTTTCTTCTTACTTTGGATTTTGTTTGCTCATCTTTTTCTGGTGTCCTAAGGAAGGTAGCTTAGATGATTGATTATAGATTCTTCATATTTTCCAACATATGTATCAGTGTTCTAAATTTCCCTGTAAGCAGTGCTTTTATTGTATCCCATACACTTGATAAAGTATGTTTTCATGATTTTTTTGACTTTTGATATTCTGAGTTTATGCCTTATCAGGTTGTAAGTCAAGCATATCTGTATACATAGGCACACATAATCAAATACATTGTTGATGTTATTTTTAACAGACTTTTATCTGTTAGATCTTATTAAGTATATAAGAAAAATAAAATGTTTTATTTTACCTTCACTTCTGTCTTCATTATTTTTCTTTGTCTAGATTCAAATTTGTAACCTTAATATTTTTTGCAAGGCAAATGTACTGGCATCAGATTCCCTCAATTTTTGGTTCTTTGCAAAAGTCTTTTTCACTTTTGAAGAATAATTTCACAACATACAGAGTACTAGATTTGTGGGGTTTTTACTTTCAAACCTTAGGTATTTCAATATGATATTAGCTGTAGGTTTGTTGTGTATGTCCTTTATTATTTTGAGATGTTTTCCCTCTGTGAAGTTCGTTGGGAGTTTTTATCATGCATGGATGTTGAATTTCATCACATGCTTTTTTCTGTTTATTGAGATGATCTTAGGGTTTTATCCTTCATTCTGTTGATATGATATATAATGTTTATTGGTTTGCATATGTTGAACCATCCTAGCCACCTGGTATATATCCCACCTGATTGTGGTGCTGTATCTGTTTTTTGTTTTGTTTTGTTTTTTTTTTTTGAACTGTAATTGCTTGTTTTATTTATTTTATCTTAAATTTTTTATTTTTTAGAGAGGTGGTCTTGCTATGTTGCCTAGACTGATCTTGAACTCCTGGTCTCAAGTGATACTCCCACCTCAGCCTCTGAGTAGCTTGGACTACAGGCATATACCACTGTGTATATTATCTTTTTGACGTGCTGTTGGATTTGATTTGCTAATATTGAGGATTTTTAATCTGTGTTCATCAGGGCTATTGGCCTGTAGTTTTTTGTTGTTGTTGTGTCCATGTCTGGTTTTGGAATCAGGGGTAGTGCTGGCCTCATGGAATAACTTGGAGAGAATTCTCTCTTCAGTCTTTTGGAGTAGTTTCCAGCAGGAGTGGTAGTAGTTCTTTATAAGTTTGGTAGATTTCAGCTGGGAATCTATAGGGTCCTGGGCTTTTCTTTGTTGGGAGACTTTTTATTACTGGTTCAGTCTTGCTACTTGTTACTGATCTGTTCAGATCTTCTATTTCTTCCTGATTTAATCTTGATAGGTTGTTTCCAGGAATTTACCCATTTCCACTAGGTTTTTCAAGTTTGTTGGTGTATAATTGTTCATAATAATCTCTGATGATCTTTTTTATTTCTGTGGTGTTATTTTCAATGCCTCTTTTCATTTCTGATTTTGTTTGTTTGGGTTATCTCTCTTCTTGGGTAAGTCTAGCCAGAAGTTTACCAATTTTGTTTATCTTTTCAAAGAACCAACTTTGTTTTGTTGATCCTTTGTAAGTTGTTTTTTCTTTTTCTTTTTTCTGTTACTCTGTTTCATTTAGTTCCACTCTGATCTTTATTGTTTCTTTTCTCTTGCTAATTCTGGGTTTGATTTGTTCTTTTATAGTTCCTTAGATTGCTAGTTTGTAATCTCTGCTTTTCTGATATAGGCAGTTACTATTGTAATCTTCCCTCTTAGCACTGCATTTTCTGTATCCCACAGTTTTGGTATGTTGTGTTTCCATTTTCATTTGTTTCAGGACATTTTATGATTTCCATCTTAATTTTTGTTAACCCAGTGGCTGTTCAGGAGCATGTTGTTTAATTTCCACATTTTGTGTAGTTTTCAGAGTTCCTCTTGCTATTTATTTCTTGTTTTATTCCATTGTGTCCTGAGAACATACTTGATATGATTCCAATTTTAACTTTTTCTAATTTGTTGAGACTTGTTTTGTGGCCTAACATAGATCTGTGCTGGATAGTGTTCCATGTGCTGATATAATAAATGTATATTCTGCAGTTATTTAGAATGTTCTGTAAATGTCTCTTAGGTCCCTTTGTTCTAAAGTGCAATCTAAATCCATTGTTTCTTTGTTCATTTCTGTCTGTATGATCTGTCTAGTGCCAGAGTGGGGTGTTGAAGTGCCCAGTAGTTCTCTCTCTTTTTAGATCTAGTAATGTTTGCTTTATGAATCTGGATGTTCTTGTGTCGTGTGCATATATATTTAGAATTGTTACATCTTCTTGCTGGATTGATTTCCTTATCATTATTTAACCTTCTTTGTCCTTTTTTACTGTTCTTGCCTTGGTCTGTTTTACGGAAGTGTAGCTGCTCCTGCTCACTTTTGGTTTCTGTTTGCATGGAATATCTCTTTCCATTCTTTTACCTTTAGATGAGTTTCTTGTAAGCATCATATAGTTAGATTGTGGTTGTTTTAAAATTTATTCATCCATTCTATATTTTTTAAGAGGAGAATTTAATCTGTTTATGTTCGAGGTTATTGTTATGCGAGGCTTTTTTACTGTCATGTTGTAATTGTTCTGTGGTTGTTCTGTATAGTCTTTGTTAGCTTCTTTTTTTCTGATAGTTTTTGTGGTTTGGTGGATTTCTGTAGTGGTACCATATTAGTCCTGTCTCTTATTCCTTTGTGTGATTGCTGTACCAGTGAGTTAGAATTTTGTGTGGTTACATGATGGTCAGTGTTTCTTTTTCACTTCCAGGTTTAGGACTCCTAAACCTCCTTTTTTTTCCCCTGTAGCACTTTTAATATATCATTTCATTTTTTTCTGGCTTGTTATGTTTCTACAGAGAAATCTGCTGTTAGTCAGATGGGGTTTCCTTCACAGGTGACTATATGCTTTTCTTTTGATGTTTTTATCATTTGCTCTTTAATTGTAACTTTAGACAATCTGATTATAATGTGCAGTGGGGAAGACTTTTTACATTATATTTTCCTGGGGATTGTTGAACCTTCTACATCCGAATGTCTAAATCTCTTGCTAGACATGGAAATTTTCACCTATTATTTTGTTATATAGGTTTTCTAATCCTTCCTTTGCCATCAGGGATACCAATAATTCATAAATTGAATCACTATATGTAGTCCCAAATGGCACAAAGCCTTTACTCATTTATAAGCTTTTTACTTTTGTCTGACTAGATTATTTCAGAAGACCCTCGTTCTGAGATTATTCATTTTTCCTGATGTGGTCTATTATTTAAGCCTTCAGATGTATTTTGTCTTTCCTTTAAGGAATTTTTCAGTTCCAGAATTATTTTGTTATTTTTTAAAAAAAAAAAATCTATGTCTTCAATTTTTTTGTTCATATCCTTAAATTGTTTTTATGATTTCTTTATATTTTCAGAATCCTCTTGTTTCTCAGTGAGCTTCTCTATAATCATCAATATTTTGAATTCTTTATTTGGGATTTTGGAAATTTCTTTTTGATTAAAATCTATTTTTGGAGAATTATTTTGTTCCTTTAGAGGAATCACATTTCCTTGCTTTTTCTCCTGTGTCCTTACATTGGTATCTGCACATCTGGTGTAACAGTTGCTGCTTCTATTTTTGAATTTCCTTTTGTAGGGGAGGAGTTTTTCCTAAAGATGTATCTATGTTGTTTGTTGGGTAGGGTATTTTGGCTTTGATTCTGAGTTCATGCAGTAGAGCAGTCTCTATAGGATTTCTTTGGCTGTAAACATTGTTAGTGGTTTCTGTGATTTCCTTAGTGGGTTAGGGTACTAATCCATTAGTGGAGGCTGTTGTAAAGTTGTGCTGGGGAATGGCATGCCAGGTGGCATGCCTAGTCTTCAGGCCCTGATGTTGGCAACAGTGGGCTGAGTGTGCCTGTATGTGTGCTCCAGGGAGGTGCATGCTGGCACCTTGTGTTGGTGGTTACTTCCGGGCTGATTTTGGGGCCTCCATGTGGCTTGCTTGGATGCCAGTAGTGGCAGCTGTGACTCTGGCAGGTGGGCAGGTTCTAAGGCCCCTGGGGATCTGGGTGACGTGAGTGATGGGAGTATCAATGATGGATTGATTCTCGGGGTCCCAAGTGGTGTGCATTAATGTTGACAGTGGCTGTGATAAGCTGGGTAGGCCAGTCTCCATGCATCCAGGTGATGCTTACAGGTAGGTACCAGTTGAGGTTGTAGTGGCTGGGAATTCAAGCCCAACTTCAGTCTGGCCTCTAGGAGGGGTGCACAGATACCCAAGATGGTAGATTGGTTTGGGCAGTCTCCAGGACTCTGGGCTCTCTGCTCTGTTTGGGCCAGGGGTGGGAAGGAGAGGAGAGAAGCTAAGTTAGGCAGGCTTGTGCTCCGGCCCACCAGTGATGGGAGTAGGCACCAGGCGTGGTGGGCAGGGCTGGGGTCATCCTTAGGCCTCAGGTGGACTGCTCTGGTGAGAGGTGGTAGCAGCTGCACTGAGCCTCCACCATGGGAGAGGGTAGTGCCATACTCCATGGCAACAGCTTGGACCAGCTAATGGGGGACATGTGTCTCCTTCATGCCCCAGTCCCAGTGAGCTGTCCTCTCTCCCTGCCAGCTGTAAGAGCTCACACCAATGATTCTCATCTCAGATTCTGATAGCACATGATTTTTGGCACTGGCTGCTGCCTCACAGGCCTTGTTCGCTTCCTAGCCTGGGCTTCCCCTCACCCAGCAGGGCCAGACCAGTTTTCATAATGCGCCAGTCCCAGTTCTACTGAGTCCCAGGACAGCAATGCAGTTTACCAGAGGCTAATTTTGAAAATGACATCTTGCTCTAACTTCTCAGGTCTCGGAACGATGTGGACCTCAGCAGGAACTCTCTGGAGCAGTGCTTTCCCACAGACTCCTGGCAGCTTCCTATTCTAATTCCAGGGGTTGGCAGGGTCTGTTACTCACCCCTTCTTTCATTGGGAAGTCACTTTCAGCTCCCAGCTGATCCTGCCGGGGATATTGCCTTTTCTGCTTCCCCCTCTTTTGTGTCTCTTGTCATTTCTCTGTTGAATTCCAGCATTCTCTCTCAGATAATGTGCTCAAAATGTGACTGTCTGTACATTACTCTGGTTCTTTTAGGAGGAGAAAGCCTCTAGTAAGCCATCTTTAACCTCTTGCTCCTCCTTTTGGTTCTTAGGACTTTCCTCTCTCTGCTTACATTGTCCATTTTTTTTTTTGTATGTTGTCTGCTTAATCCATTAGGGCTCTGCATATTAATTATAGTTGCTTTACATTCCTAGTTTGTTAATTCCAACATCCTTGCCAGGTCTGACTCTGATGCTTGCTCTGTCTCTTCAAACTGTTTTTGGACCTTTTATTATGTCTCATAATTTTTTCTTGATAGTTGGACATGATGTACCAGGTAAAAGGAGCTATTGTAAATGAGCCTCTAGTAGTGTGGTGTTAAGGCATGAAGGAAGGAGAAGCATTCTGTAGTCCTGTGATTAGGTCTCAGTCTTCACTGAGCCAATGCCTGTGAACTTCAGAAGTGTCTTTTTCTCACTTCTCCCTGACCCCTTAGTTGGAATAGGATGAGTACAGTGGCCTGGAATTTGGTAATTCTCCTCCTCCAGGTCAGTTAGGCTTTGATACAACCCCAGCTGGTTAACTGGTTTCTCTTGAGCGTGAATCTTGAGAAAAACAGAGTGCTCTGGTGTATTTCAAAATGATTTATTTTCATCTCCCTTGTTGATGGTTTGGGGATTTTTCTTCTGTATTTACTGTGAGAATCTGTTCAATTTCCTGGAGTTAAAACAAAATTGGGGAGTGGGTACCTATAACTGAGTCCCCCAGGAATTTTAACTTTCAGAGTTGTCCACACTGAGCATTAGTTTGTCAATTATAGTTCAGGTTTTCCTACCCTGACTACTGGTTCTCTTGGAGGTTTCTGCTTTTGTTTTTCTTCTCAAATAAATGGTGATTCTGTGTGTTTACCTGTCTGTCTCTCCCAGTTTTTGCATAGTCATTTGCCTTGTGACCTCATTTATATAGATCTAAGAATGTTTGTTGATTTTTCAGTTTGTCTGTTTTTATTTGTTGTTAGGATGGAGTGGCAACTTCCAAGATCTTTACATGTGAAACTGGAGGTCATTTTATTTTTATTTTTTTGAGGAACTTCCATATTGTTTTCCATAGTGTCTCTACCATATTAAATTTTCATAACAATGCACAAGGGTCCCAATTTCTTCGAATCCTCACCAGTGCTTGTTATTTTTTGTTTTTTTTGATAGTGGCTATCCTGACGGTGTGAAATGAAAACTCACTGTGGTTTTGATTTCCATTTCCCTAACAATTAGTAATATTAAGTATCTTTTCATATTGTTTATTGGCCATTTATATATGTTCTTCAGAGAAAGAACTATTAAAGTTGGTCATCCAGTTTTAACTAGATTTTTTTGTTTGTTTTTTAAGGTTTTAAGTTTAGGTCTGTAATCCATTTTGAGTTAATTTTTGTACATGGTGTATGTTAAGGGTCCAGCTTCATCTTTTTCCATATAGGTATCCAGTTTTCCCAGTAATTTGTTGAAAAGAACCTATCCTTCCCTACTGTACAGCCTTAGCATCTTTGTTGAAGATTATTTGACCACATTTGTGAGGGTTTATTTCTGGGTTCTCTCTTGTGTTTGATTGGCTTGTATGTCTCTCTTTATGCTAGCACGACACTGTTTTAATTACTGTAGCTTTGTGTAATATATTTTAAAATCAGGAAATGTGAGGCCTCTAGTTTTGTTTTTCTTCAAGATTGTTTTTGCTATTCAGGGTCCTTTCAGATTCTGTATAAATTTTAGGATGATTTTTTTTTTCTATTCCTGTAAAAAATGCCTTTGGGATTTTGATAGGGATTGCTTAGGGTAGTATTGCCATCATAACAACATTAAGTCTTCCCATTTATAAACTTGGAATGTCTTCCCATTTATTTGTGTTTTCTTTCCTTCATGATTATTGTATAATTTTCAGAGTACATTTCTTTCATCTCTTTGGTTAAGTTTACTTTTTGATCTACTTTAAGTGGATTCTTTACATTAATTTCTTCTTGGATTATCTGTTGTTAGTATCTAGAAACAAACTGATTTTTGTGTGTTGATTGTGTATAACTTCATTGAATTTGTTAGTTGTAACAGGTTTGTGTGTGTGTGTGTGTGTGTGTAATCTTCAGGATTTTCAGCATATAAGATCATGTCATTTGCTAACAGAGGTAATTTGACTTTTTCTGTTTGGGTACCTTTTATTTCTTTTCCTTGCCCGATTGCTTGCCCTGACAGGACTTCTCCGTAGCATGTTGAATGGAAGTAGTGGTATTGGGCATCCTTGTCTTATTTGTGATCTGAGAGGGAAAGCTTTCAGTTTTTCATCATTGAGTAAAATATTAGCTGTGGGCTTTCCATATGTGGCCTTTATTATGTTGAAGTAATTTCCATCTTTTCCTAGTTTACTTTTTTTTCATCATGAAAGGGTGTTAAATTTTGTCAGATATTTTTTCTGAGTCGAGATGATTATGTGGTTTTTGTTCTTCTGTTAGTACAGTGTATTAAGTTGATTGAATTTTGTATGTTGAACCATCCCTATATTTTATGAGTAAATCTCACTTGAGGATTTATGAAATATAATCTTTTAAATGCATTGTTGAGTTCTCTTTGCTGGTATTTTGTTAACAGTTTTTGCATCAGTATTCAGCAGGGATAGTGTTCTGTTTTGTTTTTTTGCAGTATATTTGTCTGATTTGGGTATCTGAGTAATGCTGGCCTCATAGAATGATTTTGAAAGTGTTTCTCTTCAGTTTTTTTAGAGTTTGAGAAAGATTATTGTTAATTCCTGAAATGCTTGGTTGAATTCTCAATGAAGCCTTATTGTCTTGGACTTTTCTTTATTGGGAGGTTTTTTATTACTGATTCATTCAATCTCTTTACTAGTTATAGGTGCGTTCACAATTTTTACTTATGATTCAGTATTGATAGGTTTTGTGAGTCTATCCATTACCAAAGGTTATCAGATTTGTTGGGGTATAATTGTCATATTAGTCTGTTATGGGCCTTTTTATTTCCGTGGCAGCAGTTGTAATGTCTCCTTTTTAGTTTCTGATTTTTGTTAGTCTCTTCATTTCTTACTCTAGCTAAGAATTTGCCAATTTTGTTGGTATTTTCAATAAACCAATTACTATTACTTTTGTTTTTTTCTATTTTTTAATTGTCTTGTTTATTTCTGCTATAATTTTTAAAATTATTTCCTTCTTTCTATTAACTTTGGGTTTAATTTGTTCTTCTTTTCCTAGTTCCCTTAAGGTGTAAGGTTAGTTTGTTAATTTGAGATTTTTCTTCCTTTTTTTAACTGAAATATGACACTTTTTAAACAGACATTTTTATTTTTAAAGATGATTATTTTATGTAAATATTTAGTTCTGTACTTTTACTTTGTTTTTACCATGTAAAAAGCACTCTGCACATTAAAAGTATAATAAAAGTGAATAAAATAATCCTTGATGATTGTTATTATGTTACTCATATTTCTAACAGCTAAAAATGATTTGTATTTAAATTTTTTTCATGAAATCTGTCTTATTCTATATTAAATGGCTTTTTGGTTAGTTCATGGTACTAATAGATTTACAGTTGTAGGTTCAGTCTTGAAATAAACTTATAAATTCACTTGATCCCATTGTAACAGATGCTACCTCATACTGAATATAGCTGTGTCACAGATGTCTCTTTTTAGATCTATTTCTGCAAGGCCTAGAGCTATTTAGGATACCATTGCTCACTCTTCACAAATTTTGCATTAAAAATAACTTTGGGAGATGGAGTGGAGTTTTTACAAAGGCACCATCCTAGAAGGAACAAAGAGACATCCACTTATGAGAAACCATTAAGCAGTGGTTCTTATGTTTATAAGCCTTGGGTTGTTTTGGTTTCATGTGTCTTTTAGATTCCTTACGTCTTCATTCTACTTCATCTTCAATAAAGATCACTCTACTTACTGTCACACATTCCTTTTAATCTTTCCTTTTTTATCTTCTTTTATTATTCTGTACTTTATCCACCATTAGTTTTTATGTTGTATCTCACAGTTTCTCTTTTGTTCTGTCGTTGCTGTTTTTAATTCTAATTCCAATCTTGTTTGTTCACTGTCACATCTTCACTTTCTGACAGCTGCTATTTCTGTGGTTTCATCTTCTTAGTGCTTATATTCATTGCTTGTATTCCAACCGTCTTTTAAGTTCATTTTAAGATCTTTTTTAGCTTCTTCCTCGTATATCGGTGGCAGCCATTTCAGTGGTTCTGACCCCCAGAGTTTGCCATTTATATAGGAACATTAAATATACTTTCCTAGTATATGTGTCTCTGGCAGGTAAATTAAGTTTATACAGTTATGATCAACTTATAACTCTTATTTTTATCAGTATTTTAATCATTTTTTTGGTAAGCACTGGACTATTCCAAAAATTAAATTATAAATCAACGCACACAGTATTAGTGCCATTGATAACACTGAAATTGTTTTTCTTTTTTTCTGCCACTGGTAGATGAAACTATTCTATCTACCAGTTGATATCCTTTCTAGAAAGTTGCGATATGATAACAGTGCTATTTCCCCAACATTTTACTATGAAAATCTTCAGACATGCAGCAAAGTGGAAATAATTTTACAGCTGACACCCATATACCTTCCACCTAGATTCTGCCGTTACTATTGACATTACTTTATCACATATCCATTTTTCTATCATCAATTCATCTTAATTTTTTTATGCATTTCAAAGTGAATTGCCAGTATCGGTACACTTCCCTCCAAGGTGAAACCTTTTTTAAAATGTTTGCTATCAAATTGTCTAGAGTAAACTCTGGTCTTCGGAATATCATTTATTCCATAGAACTTTTATTTGTAAGACTGTCTCACTAATTCAGTCATAGAAATAAGTAAATGGAAAATATTGTGTATTTTAAGCAGATAAGTATTTTCATGTGTCTACTTTAACTTTTAAACCTCTCTCACTAGAAGATTTTGTTTGACCTTCACTAGTGTCTAGATAAGAAAAACATGTTTTATATTAAAAATCAATATAGTATAAATTACTTTGTTTTTTGAGTGGTAAGAAACGTCAGTGAAATGTGAGGAAATTGTAAGAAGTTATCTCTAACTCCTCTTCTGGGAATTTTGATTATGAACAGCTGATAAAGTGTCACGAAAGGGACCTAGTGAGGGAAATGCCTCTCTTTATTCTTTTTTGCTTTCTTTCTCTTTTTCTTCCTCGCCTTTTTGTCCTCTCTCTTTTCCCTCACATTCTTCTTCCTTTTGTCCCTCTCACCTTTTCTTTTTTTCTTTAATAATACTTGCGGAAAGGCATATATTTTATTGCATTTATTTGCCGAGGGGAAAGAGAGAGTCAAGAAGCCAACCCATGAGGTGGAAGGGCCACTGGAGAGCAGAGAGAACAGACTCTAAATTAAGGGCTGGGAAACATTTTCTGTGAAGGGCAGCTGGTATTTATTTTAGGCTTTGCAGGCCCAAAATATTCAACTTTGCTATTGCAGTGTGAAAACAGCTATAGACAATATGTGAATGAATGAACTTGGCTTTGTTCCAGTAAACTTTATGGACACTAATTTGAATTTCATATGATTTTCACATGTCACAAAATGTTTATTATTTTCATATTTTTTCAACTATTTAAAAATGTAAAACATTCTAAACTTGAGAGCCATAAAAAAACAAATGACTAGATTTGACACGAGCTATGATTTGATGACTGCTATGGTAATAGGGATTAAACCTTGGACAGAAAATATACCAAAAAATCAGTATTAGTATATACTTTTCAAACTTAGAGGCCTTTTATGTGCTCTAAATTTTATGCCATTTATATGCCCTAAATTAGGCAGAAATACAGATGCACTCAGATAATTAAGGTTTCATTAGACTGAGGACAAAAGAAGAATGCTTAATATACTCGATTCAACCATTTATATGGAGGTTCTAGCGTGGCCTTGTTTATTTCTGTCTCATCAGTGTAGCTGCTATTTGTAATCTTGGGGTAGAGAAGCAGATCAAATAGAGTGGGCTACTCTTAAATCCTCTCTTTAATGATATTAAAAGCTCAAGTTTTGTAGTCAAGCCTGGGTTCAAATCTCTTATTAGATGTGTGACTTATGTAATTCTGCGTATGAGCAGAATAGGGGTTAATATAACTGACTCATACGCTTGTGAGGGTGATAATAACAATTACACCATTAGTTATAGCAGCTAACACTTACATAGTGCTTAGTGTGTGCCAGGCAGTGTTCTAAGCACTTTATATATATTAACACATTTAATTCTCTCACAAAATGATAATTCTTACATATACACCACTATTTTAATGACAAGAAAACTGAGACAAAAGAAAGGCTGAGTAATTCATTCAAGCTCACATAGTTAATAAAAGGCAGAGCTAGTATGTGAACTTGGGCAGTCTGGCCTCAGAGTGCGAGCTCTTAGCTGTTAAGGTTTATTACCTTCTAAAGTGGAAATATCTGTAAAGTGCCTAGCACATAAGTCCTCAACCAATTAGAGACATACCAACTTTACAGAATACAGTGGTACCATTTCCTCAAGAAACTTAGTCTACCTGTGTGGTACCAGATATGCATAAATGTGAGGTTCAAATTACAATTTTTCAGAAGGTGTTTACTCTTTTTCAATTGCACATTATTTATGGAATTTTTTTTTCCATAAAGGTTTCAGTACTACTAATGTTAAGAATTAGTTATTTCAGAATGAATCGCCTTCTGCAAAACAGTATAGTGAAAATGACTTAGATTCTGAAGCTGAGCGACTCCTGGAATCCTATTCTAGTCCTAGTTCTGTACTTTCTTAGATCTGTGTGATCTTGGGTATATGATTTGACTCTTTCAGCTCTGTTTCTCTCTTTGGCTAGGGACTGAAGATATTCCTCATGGTCATGGGATTCAATGAGATAACCTACGTCAAAGTGCCTAGCAGTTTGTCTAGTATGTTTGTTATCAGGCATTCAACAAGTGTTTGTTTCTTGCTGACCTCCCTGTTACATAAAATAACTTAAAAATTAGTACTTAAAGGACTTTTCAAGGTAGGAAACTGAGGCCCAGAACATTGCTTGGTCATGATTATGTAGCTACTTAGAGACAGAGGGAGCTGACACGTAATGCAAGTTTTCTACTTTTTCATTCTTGTTCTGTTTTTGCCGTTCACACTCCTTCTTTACGCAGTAGAGATAGTAGTATTATGTATATAACAGGTTTTGGAGGGTTATTTAAAAAATATCTGGAGTATTTTGGTATTTTGACTGTGAAAATCTTCAGAATCATAGGGATAATTTAGTAAACCTTGAGGCCCTTCAAATCATGTATATGAAGTTTTAAAACTGCTAACGTTTTCCTCATTCATATTTATTAATTTTTAATATATAAGTAGCATGCTTATTATAGAAAAAGTAAATTGGAATCAAAAAGATGGAAGTAGTTTTAAAACTCATTCCATCACATCACCTAGGGAAAATGACTATTAACACTTTGAAACAACAATGGGTTCATCCTACAACTGCTACTTTGTAACTGTCTTGTGTCAGTTAGTGACATTCGACTGTTCCATGCCAAATTCAGATCTTGGCAATTTTTATTTATTTGTGTGAACTCTGTATCAGTTCATTTAAGTAATTCTCTATTTTAAGACTTTTGATACACGTTCATAATTTTCTCCAGAAAGGAAATGCCTATTTGCATTTCTCACTGGGGAAATCTGCAGTTTGGGAGAACATGGCATTAATCTGTCGTTCTTTACTGAAGAATAACAATATATGTTTTAAATCATCTAGATTTTACATATCCCTTTCTTTACATGTTCTCACTTTCATATTTGCATAGTGATATATCTGGAATAATAATTTTTAATTTTGAAAAGTGGGATTGTTACTGCTACATATGTAGTAAAATATCTCTTAAATCGTGTTCGTACAATTTTAAGTATGATTTGTGAGTCTTTCTTTTTTCCTATGCATGCAGTGAGTGGTAAATTTGCGTGTAACTTTTGAAAAATATAAGCACGATAATGAATTGAATGTGTTTATCAGTTTTTATCATCTATCTTCATGGTTTAGAGTCAAAGTCCTACTTTTGAGACAAAATTGGACTTATTAGTATGCCCCTTATCTACTTATTTGTTGCCTTGTTAGTTTGTTGAGTTTCTCATGATGAACAAGTTGTAAACTCTAGTGCCATTGGCGATTTAGTCCTACATTAGTAGGATAATTGTATGAACGTTTTGAAAATTAGGTGAATTATTTTTTCTTATAGTTTTGATTCTTTGTAGTTTTTATTTCCATACCTGTGAATCTGGGGCCAAAAAGAATAGCTATGACTTATGTTTCTTTGGATCCAGTAGTCTACTTAAATTATAGTAATCTCATATCATCAGTATGAGCATGGAATTTTAGAGTTAATAAACCATAGAGATAGATAATGTAAGTTCGTTTTCTTGCTTGTTCAAATAAGCCCTTCCTTAGTCTTCTTAATTGCTCTGCTAGAACAGCCATAATAGAACATTAATCTATGTACTTCAAGTTCACAAGTAATGGGAGTAAGATTTTGCTTAACAGAACTTAAAATATCCCATGTTCCTGTGATATGTAATTAATTAATTAAGAGGTTTAATGACAAGTTTTAGGTTTAATACAGTGTACTTTAAAACTTTCTTGCAGTATAACACTAGCTTTGGATATTTCATGTATAAATTTATTTTTAAATCTCCCGTGTGGTTGATAATTGGGAAACATAATTTTTATTCCAAATAGATAATCTATGTTAATTACAAATCAAGTATTCACAAACTGTTCAAATAAAATGGTGATTATATAAAGAAAATTGGACTGATGCTGTAAATAGACTCATTTTCTTAATGCTAATTTTTAAGGTGATAAAGTAATAAAACTCTTAGCCATAAACCTTGTGATTTTTCAGCTATTGTGCTAAACAGTTTAAGCACATATAACATTAAACAAGCTCTCCCCCTTTATAACCAAAGGAAAGCATACTCTATTAAAACAGTGCTTTTCTATATGCATTGACATTCTTTATTGTAGTATCTTAGGAAGTAGTTGTTGAATATTTCACTAGCCAAAATTTGTGGGTAAATAGTGTCTCTTCACTTTCTACCTATCATCTTAATAATGCAGGTTTATTACTTCAGTGCTTGACTAACTTTTGCCTTAGTGATCTGTTCAGCTTTCTACCTTAGTGCTATACTAATCACTGTGCTTGTTGTTTGAATGTTTGGTACAGGAAGCGAGCAGCTGCAAAGCATCTAATAGAACGCTACTACCACCAGTTAACTGAGGGCTGTGGAAATGAGGCCTGCACGAATGAGTTCTGTGCTTCCTGTCCAACTTTTCTTCGTATGGATAATAATGCAGCAGCTATTAAAGCCCTTGAGCTTTATAAAATTAATGCAAAACTCTGTGATCCTCATCCCTCCAAGAAAGGAGCAAGCTCAGCTTACCTTGAGAACTCGAAAGGTACCCCTAACAACTCCTGCTCTGAGATAAAAATGAACAGGAAAGGAGCTAGAATTGATTTTAAAGGTAAGATGTTCTATTTTTAATTGAGAATTGTTGACTGAAAAGCATAATAGAGATTTAAATGTGTGAGTTTTTGTTTGTTTGGTTTTCCTTATTTTGTGACAGCAGAACATGATAGTACAGTGTAACCGATTTTTTATTGTGGTAAAGGACAGGAATGAAAATTGAATTAATGACTTAATTACATTTTACTTGTCTGCTAATTAGAAGCAGATTATACTACAGAAATTCATTTGTTAATGGATTGTTGGAACTTAAAAATTTCCCCTAGTAAAAATGTATTAAGTGGTAGTTAATCTCCTAAACTAAGCCACAGAGTCTATTTAAGGTATGGAATAGCTGCACTAATAAATATCTGGCATGAGTTCTGGAACTCCAGGATGGTGTGGTGAAAGAAGCAGAAAAAGGGAGCAGTGATATATATATATTATATATATATAAAAATACAATTTTTTTTTTTTTTTTTACCATTTCTGAAGGCAAGGCAAAATTTTATAATGGTGATGTGAGAGATAATTCTATTTTTCTTCTAATATGTTCTCCCCATATCCTGCTTACTCTCCTCCTAGGCATTTGGTGCACTCCTGGCTGCCAGGGATCATGACCTACCAATGGCATTCTTCACTCAAGTCTTTTGTTTTCTAAATGGTCCCATGTTGCAGAATTGTTAAACTTTTTTTTTTACCATTCTAAACTCTAAACTTTTTTTCCCTCAGTGAAAGTAATTAGTATCGGTAATGTAATCACATTTCCAAATGACTACCAGGGCTTAAACCCATCAGAGACAATTATATTTTAAAAGAGAATGCTTTTCTTTAAGAGATATATAAGTTAAAGAATGCTTTTCAAATTTTTAGTAACATCGTTGGAGTTGAGTTTAAATGAATTAGTGAAATGGAATTGTGTTTTAATCTGTACGGTTTCCACAATAAAACTGTTTCCATCACTTGAGACCACTTTGTTGCTTCAAAATGTGAAGTTCTATTCCATGAGTGAGTTAGTTTACGAACTGGATAAATAGGTGAATGTTATCAATATATATAATGTGGAAGCTACATTAACTTTAGCATACACATTTCTCTAGCAAGTGTGCACCACACAGTACCAGTTGCTGAATGCAGACTGTGCTGGCACAGATGAATGCAGCCAGCTATGAGTGGGATATGATACACATACACAATCCCAGCTATGAGTGGGATATGATCAGTACAATGGATGTACTGATCCTCTTTTTGGCCGTGTACTTCATCTTAGAGGTGCTTATTATGTGGGTCTCCTCAGTCTTTATGACCCTCTTTTTTGCTCAAGTCTACATAATTTAGTAGTTTCAACCTTTCCTTATACCTTTCTTCAATATGCTACTGTCACCTCCTCTTTTTTTTTTTAGCAATGTGCTGTATTATATGCAATATTCTATTAGAAATTTTAGATGTTTTAACTACACTAGTACTTTTATTTGATTATTAATTATGTTTGTTAGCTATAGTTACAAAGTTGTATAGAGATTGAATAGGCTGCCCCAAACTCTTCCTGCATAGTTTTTTAAGTGTGAAATATTAAGAATTAAGAATATTTTTAGGAATACACATTTATCACAAAATATACAAATAAATCTCACAAAAATGTCTCATTTAATATTGTCTCATGAGAACACCTCTTTTTCTTGATAATCAAACTTCATGAATATATCTTATTGCAATGTTTTTGACTAATTTATACATATGTATATACACATATGTACACACACATATATATATATCTGAAAAACTAAATTCAACATATTAAAAACACTACGTGGAAAAAGTATAGGTAAATTCTAGACTGGATTATAACTGTCCAAATCATTTGAAGATATTCTGAAAGCATGACATATCAACAAAGGATATGTGGATCTAGAATGTTGATCTCCCTGAGACAGGCTCTGTTACAACACGCAAAGGAAGTCTTTGTTAACAACCTTATTATTTGATGATAAGGAAGTGTTCTATGTCCTAACAGGATAGTTATTTATAATAGATATTTTCTGTGTTTTGGTTACGTTTTAGGAAATTAGGGGTTTTGCGTTGTCTTCTAAGAAGGTTATTATAATATTTTCCAATTAAAATAATGAAAAATAGGCTTCCAGTTAGTGGTTTTATACTGTTTGAGAGGCAATTACTGATGTTTAACTAAAGATATTTAAATATTCTTAATAGAACAAACCTGAAAATTAATTCTGAAAGAGTTAGTGCTCATAAAAGTAACTATACTGGTGTTGGCACTCTTGTAGCTGGGCCACAGATCGGATTAGTGGTGTGATCAAATTTTTGTGGTTCAACTTTGGAAGCCATTCATTCATTGATCATTTACATTTTGTATTGTCTTTGACTGTGAAAGAAATGTATTAGAACAAAGATAAGAATCACATTAAAAATTTTATGTTGTACAGTACATGTATGAGGGTATATTTGACACAATGAAGGTTAGATTATCTATGTGCTCCTAAAATTATGCTTAAGTATTTGATCTAATGATGACAAGTCTGTCCCTTTATTGATTAAAGGGATGGATTAAGACTTTTCAGCATTATGTTGTTTGATCAATATAACTGTAGAAATTTATAAAATATATACAAAATATATAATTTGTTTTTACCTGTAAAATAAAATATCTTTCATTCATTAGCCAGAAGGGAAAAGCCTTGGCTTGAAAATAACACCTCAAAGAGCTGAGAAATGTGATGAAACTTTGTACCCATAAGGAAGAGGAAATAGATTTTGCTGACTACATAGTCTCTATGCTACTTGTCTGCTCTTAAGTTGCCTTCGTCCCACTATTTGTTTTTCATTGCCCAAAAACTGTTTTCTGTCACTGTGTACCTGCCTAATTCCTGGCTACAGATAGCAGTTTCAACTTAAGAGCTTATGAGAAATAGTGTATCCTTTTCAATCACCCACAGAATGGATCCTCTGGAACAAACTAGGAGGACCCAAAAAGAACCAGTTTACTTTTAATACATACAAAAATATGAAAAGAGCCATTTCCAAAAGATGATATTGAAGGAACATTTTTTAAAACCTGCCTTCTTAGTCTTTTGAGAACAGTAGTGAAACAAGGAAGAAGCCTCTCAGGAGAATAGTAGTGTTTCTGCTCTATAGTGAAGTTGCAAGAAATGTATTGTGGCGAATCAGCACATGATATATTGGTTAATACTTACAGTTAAAGCTACATGTTAATAGATACGTTGATTGTGAAGAGTTTATACTCTAATGACCTCATTAAAAGCTATGTATTATTGAAAGAATGTGAAAGAATGAGTGAGGTTGTTGGTATTAGTAGTTCATCGAAAAATAGGTAGGCATATTTTGTTTGCTGAATCTAAGTATTAGATACTTTGTTTTCTTTAAGAGTTGTAAATCATAAATGATACTGAGTCCAGAATGTTTGGCTGTTTTACTTTTAGAACTTAATACAACAAAATAAACATGGATATTATGCAAGTAAATGTTCTTTTTTTTCTCTGATTTTCTAGATGTGACTTACCTAACAGAAGAGAAGGTATATGAAATTCTTGAATTATGTAGAGAGAGAGAGGATTATTCCCCTTTAATCCGTGTTATTGGAAGAGTTTTTTCTAGTGCTGAGGCACTGGTACAGAGCTTTCGTAAAGTCAAACAACATACCAAGGAAGAGTTAAAATCTCTTCAAGGAAAGGACGAAGACAAAGATGAAGATGAAAAAGAAAAAGCTGCAAGTTCTGCTGCTGCTATGGAAGAAGATTCAGAAGCATCTTCCTCGAGGATAGGTGATAGTTCACAGGGAGACAACAATTTACAAAAATTAGGCCCTGATGATGTGTCTGTGGATATTGATGCCATTAGAAGAGTTTATACCAGATTGCTCTCTAATGAAAAAATAGAAACTGCCTTTCTCAATGCACTTGTATATTTGTCACCTAATGTGGAATGTGACTTGACGTATCACAACGTATACTCCCGAGATCCTAATTATCTGAATTTGTTCATTATTGTAATGGAAAACAGAAATCTCCACAGTCCAGAATATCTGGAAATGGCTCTGCCATTATTTTGCAAAGCAATGAGCAAGCTACCCCTTGCAGCCCAAGGAAAACTGATTAGACTGTGGTCTAAATACAATGCAGAGCAGATTCGGAGAATGATGGAAACATTTCAGCAACTTATTACTTACAAAGTCATAAGCAATGAATTTAACAGTCGAAATCTAGTGAACGATGACGATGCCATTGTTGCTGCTTCCAAGTGCTTGAAAATGGTTTACTATGCAAATGTAGTGGGAGGGGATGTGGACACAAATCACAATGAAGAAGATGATGAAGAGCCCATCCCTGAGTCCAGTGAATTGACACTTCAGGAGCTTTTGGGAGAGGAAAGAAGAAACAAGAAAGGTCCTCGAGTGGACCCACTGGAAACTGAACTTGGTGTTAAAACTCTGGATTGTCGAAAACCACTTATCCCTTTTGAAGAGTTTATTAATGAACCACTGAATGAAGTTCTAGAAATGGATAAAGATTATACTTTTTTCAAAGTAGAAACAGAGAACAAATTCTCTTTTATGACATGTCCCTTTATATTGAATGCTGTCACAAAGAATTTGGGATTATATTATGACAATAGAATTCGCATGTACAGTGAACGAAGAATCACTGTTCTCTACAGCTTAGTTCAGGGACAGCAGTTGAATCCATATCTGAGACTCAAAGTCAGACGTGACCATATTATAGATGATGCACTTGTCCGGGTAAGTTGGGTTGCGGTTTGAAATAAATAATAGATTAAAAACCTAATTATGGGGATATTGTCATATCATTAGTGAATTCATTTTATAAGTGACTGAAAAAAATGGTGTCATGTAGCATAGGAATACATGAACATTTCTGATTCTAAATATAAGTATTATACTTTTGTTGTTCCCAAGTCTATAAATGTGTTCTACAAAGTATTAGTTGTCTTATATAATTAAATCTTGAAAATTAGAGCCAACAGTTTCTCCATTCAGAAGAGAAAAGGGAGTTGGGGAAAGACCTGAACACAGGAAAAGAGAAACGTGAAGTATGGATGTGAAGTCTTACTGGGAGAAGTGGTACAGTAGAACCATACCATGAAAGGATAAGTAGCATCCCCAAAATTCCATCATGTGAAATTTAGAGTTGTATTATTATGAACTTGGTGAAGTGACCATGGCAGATCAGTGCATGTTGCTAGCAAGAGTTTAGAGTCCTACTGGGCCACTCAGAATATTCCTGTATGGCACTGCCTACTTGTGGCAGTTTCTTCTCACTTAAATATTCATAGGGACAACTCTGGATCTTGGAGCTTCTGAGAAAAAAGCAACTATTCCAAGAATTTTAGGATTGATGGTACTTATATCATAAACCAAATCCAGGGAGATTGAATTGGGAAAATATTGGTAACTCAGATACCCATCTTCTATCTTCCTGTTTCTTCAGATAGGGTTGCCTCTTATTTCTTCTTTTCCTCCACAGAAGATAAAAATTTTAATATACCCATTTTAGAATGCAGGACTGGCCAGAAGACAGAAACCAATTGCCAATCACATTTTACCAAAATTTAAATTTGTAACAAAATTTCGTAGTATTAGGTATCACTGTCATTGCTAGTTCTTTCTTATCGACTTCAAGTAAAATTTAATAGCAGCTAAAATTAAGGTATCATCAACCTATACTAGTAAAGGATAGGAACCCATGATACAGACAAGTAGGAAATGATATTTATTTTAAAATATATTTTAGTTTTAGAATGGATTTGTCTAAATCTCAGAACTCATAAGACTAACCCAGTGGAAAAAGTTTGACATCTTAGAAATTAAAAGTTACAGAAATTTTGTACCATTTTTCTTTGTTACTGTTTTTTTAAAATGCAGAATATATTTATAGTGTTGAAGAAAGATTATTATTTAAGTAACTCAGGCCTCAGGCAGCTTTGCGGTAGAGCCGGGGGCTTTAACTGAAGTAATTATCATTCCTTGCTTTCTGGTGCCGTTTTTATTTTACTTTGGTAGTTTTGAGCCACATGAATAATTAATATACTTAATGACTAATCATAAGGCACCAACAACCTATTTCCCATAGTTTGGCAGAATGGTAGTGTATTTTATAAGAATGTGAGTGGTGGTTATGAAAAATATGTTGAGGTCTGTCTGTGAATATCCACTGTTAGAGCAGAACTGCAAATGCTACAACTACACACTTTATGTTTGGCTTCTTGGAATTGGATCCTTTCTGCTTTCTTCATCAAAAGTTGTGCCTGGCCTTTAAAAAACAATAAAATTACTCTGTAAGACTCATTCCAGGGTTGTTAAAAATTATCTACCTTCCTTATCTGCCCTCTGCTCAGAAGTCTCCCAGTCTTATTTTCCTCACTCCCCTCCTTTTTTCTCTAGTAAGGCAAGGCTAAGAACCAACAGAAGTTTAGGTACTTATATACTTACTTTATTCTGTTTTAAAAATTATCTTCTAGGATTTTTAGTAAACAACTATTTCAGTTCTTAAAGCCTTCTTCTAAGCAGGTGGTAGAGTAAGATTAACTGTGAGCTTTTTAATTATTTTGACTTTTTATTTTTTTTGAGCAAGTTCTGCTTAATTATGTCAAAACTGAATATCATGATTTGGCCTACTATAATTAAGGATTCACTAGATAGTATCTGTACTTGAGTGCTAACAGTCCACAGTAGCAGTTCACTTCAGAAATCCATTGTGTCAGACACTTTGATAAGCCATGGAGATGTAAGAAGAGATGGTACCCACTGATAAGCCTCTTAGAGGCCCTAAATGCTCACACTAAGCAGATTTTACTCTTAACTTTCTTCCTCCCTTTCTTTCTTTTCCTCATTTTTCTTTTTTAAATGTGAAAAGGCTAGAAAAATAACCATAAAATAGGCCTTAGAAGTCATTGATAATCTGCATATTTTTTTGAAATAAGTATTCACAGTAGGTAATGATTATGATAAAGTCACATTATTTTTAGTGACACCAAGTGGAAGGTTTACAGTAAAAAGTGATTTAAGATCATTCTCTCCTGTGAACTCCTCAAAGTACTCATGAATTTTTCAACGTATTATTCCCCAAAGATCTACTTTGCTTTTTAAGCCTCATTCTTCCTTATATATCAAGTTTGACAAACAAGACAAACCCACTGACCACTTTCTTAAGACCTGCTAATTTTGAACTGCACAGTGGAACTGGGTAGAGAACAAGAAATGCAAAACTTTGTGCTGAGCTTATTATTAATAATTAAAGTTATAGCACCTTAGACTTTAAGTGCTAAAAGGAGCCTTGAAGTTCATCTACTACTTAGTTTAAAAATGAAAACCAGAAGACAGCAACTGCATATATGGTACTCTTGAGTACATTTTCTGTTGGGTCTTATTTTTTCAGTTGTTAATTGTAAGAGTACTGGTGATAGTCAAGACTGACTAGCTTGGAGGAAGAGTGAGGGGTAGTAACTTGAATTAATAATTTTAGCTTTTTTTAAAAAATAGAATACATTCATTGCTTTCATGTGCCATGAAATTCAAAGCGACTAACAAATTTTTTCATAACTGGAGTTTTTAGAGGAACTGTCTTTTATGACAAGGGAAGAATTAGTGTTTATGGTACTTTATTGAATCTAAAATAACACGGATTATAGGACACACTATTCTTTTATTATGAAGGAAGAAAAATGCTGCCAATTAGTTGTAAGATACTGTCAGTTGGGTGGTATATTTTGATTTCAGAGATAATGTGAAAAAAGAAAAGTCAATTTTGGATTCTGTAAAATATAAGTTGTTTCTTCACAAATAGATACCTCAGAATTGCTTAGGAACACTGCTGCCTTACCCTTGCTTAAGTTACTGTAACATTTCCCCTAGATCTTATCTTCACTACTTTTTGTTGTTGTTCCTTAGAAAATAGTACAGTGATATACATAAGTGCGGAGCTCAGCTTTCATTTGAGTGAAAACAATCCTAATATGATGAGGTCTTTACATATTTATCCATTTATGTGTTCTTTACAAGCAGCACTTTACAAGTATATACTTCCTTATTTTTCTTAGACAAAGCACTTCCAAGGATAGTATGTTTAAAAATTTTTTAAATTACTTTTTAAATGGAAGAGGACAGTACTGCCATTTATGAGGTGCCCTCCACTCAACTGCCTTCTCATCTAACTGGGAAAGTTGTTTTAAGAGATTCTGATTAGGAGCTGTGGTGTAAAGCCTATGAATTTGTACTTCTGGTAGTATTCTCAAGATAATCTGATAAAGCCAGGCTATAAACCAATATTTGGAAGATGGCTATTGGCTCCATTTTTGTATACACATATATATTGAAGCCATTCTTATATACAAGTACGTGTTTTGGAAACTGCCACATTTTTTTTTTTTTCCAAAAATTTTATTGGGGGAAAACTACAAAACATTTACAGTACAATGTTTACAGTCACAATTTGTAGTGAGCTGATTTCCCAAAATATATTACAACTCAAGTTGACTTATCTTGTTACATTCAAAAACC
>CAUYMX010093623.1:0-23111 GCA_963573855.1 Lepilemur septentrionalis | reverse complement strand
GCACTTGCGACTCGTTGACCGGAGTTCAGATGTGTTCACTTGAGATGTGTAGCCCCCCAGCACGATGAGCACACCTGACCTGTGTAGCCCCCCAGCACGATGAGCACACCTGTGTAACCAAGACGTCATCCCCCCGTGAACCCACGCGATCGCGCTTTCACACGGCACGTGGCTGCTACTGTTGAGAGCCATGTACAAGCGCCGGCCGTGTTCTCCGCCACACTCCACGCCCCCGGGACAATAAAGAGCGGGACTCACCTGCCCGCAGCCACCCGCCTTTTCTTCCACTTTCCGGTGCCCGCGCGGCGGCAGCACGCGCTTGCCACAGAGCTCCCGCCTCACACCGCTCCGGGCCTCTCTCCTCAGGCCTCCCTATTCCCAGAGACACAACGATATATTGAAATTAGGCGAATTAAAAACCCCCCTCCCAACAATGGCTTCTAAACGTTCAAGTGAGAAGAAGAATTCACAAGTCTCTCACATTCAGTCAAAAGCCAGAAACGAGAACGTTTAGTGAGGGAGGCATTGCAAACCTGAGGTACCATCCAATCAGCGGACAGAGTGGGGCTCCACGTGGGCGGGCACCATCCAATCAGGGGCACTGAGTGGAGATGCTTTCCACGTGGGCGCAAGCACCAGCCAATGGCTGAGGGGCTGGATGGATCAAAAGGCGAGGAAAGCGCGCTAATTTGCGCAGTTGCCCGCGTTCTCCGGCCTGACGGGAACGTGGGATGTCAGGTTCTTTGGCGTTTGAGCTCCGCCTTTGAACTCGGGGCCTGCAACCGAGAGTTACTCTTGGTCTGAGCTGAGAACGCCACCTGCCACCTGCTTCCTTGAGCCTCCAGAGTGCAGACGGCCTCCTTCGCGACTTCTCGGCAGCCACCAACCAAGTGAGTCAATTTTCCGAATAAATTCCCTCTCGTCTCTCTCGCCACACGTACCCTGTCCGTTCTTTCTCTCTGGAGAACGCTGACTAAAAACGCTGCTGAGATGTTCTTTTATGGAAGGTTATGATTAGCGAGCTAATGTGTTTAATGTTTATAGCGGTGTCTGGATTTTTTATTGCTTCTTTTGCCCATTTTAATAAGTTGTGTTTTCTGGGGGGTTTTATTATCTGGTTTAACTTTCAGGTTTGTCAGTGTTTGTTCTAGCACAGTATTTACGGTTGTTTTAATTTCTGTGTGATCTGGTGAACGGCCCGTTTTATTTACTTTTTTGGTAACTTTTCACTCTTGAATGTGTTAAAAGAGTTACCAATTTTATCAGACTTTTCTGTAAACCAGTTTTAACTTTGTATTTTATTAACTTCTGATTTTTGTATGACGTTGTTTCTTCTATAATTTGAGTTTAATTTGTCATTCATCTCTACCTTCTTAACTGAGATTTTTGGCAATATCAGCGTCACTTCTTTCTTGATGTATACAATTTAAGGCGATAAATTCCCTCACAGCAAAGCTATAGTTGGCCATATATAGCTTTTAATGTTAATTATACTCACTTAGAAATGTTTTCTGATTTTTATTTTATTTCTTCCCCGAACCATGGGTAATTTAGAAGTTTAATTTGGTTTTCCAGTTTCCAAATGTATGGAGTTTTTTTTTCAATTACCTTTAAGTGGTCGAATTCTGTCTTAATTGTGATACAGTTAGAAAACATGCTCTAAATGTTTTCAGTCATTTGAAATTCATTGTAATTTGCTTTGCGACCCAGCCTATGCTCGATTACTTAAAAAATGTTCTATGTGCGCTTGAACATGTAGCCTATGGATGTAGGGTGCGGCGTTCTGTGCGTTTCTAGTAGGTCAAGCTTGTTGGTTGTGTTGTTTACGGATCCTGCATCATTAATAACTTATTTTGTCTGTTCCGTCTGTATGGAGAGAAGTTGTGGTAAATGATTTCATTGTCGTATTGAATTAATCTGTTTCTTGTAGTTATTAATCTTTGATTTATACGTCTTACGGCATGTTCCTAGGTCTATAAAATCCTGCCTTTTTTATAACTTGTTGGCAACATGAATGCTTATGAAATGTCTCTCTTTCTCTTGAGTAATGATTTTTGCCTTGAATCCACGTTGTCTTATATGAGTAGAGTTAAACCAATGTCTTTGGTTAATACTTGCAAAGTATCATTTTTTTCATATTTTTAATTTTAATTATTTTTCTTCCAAAAAAAATGGAAGAAAAATTTTTGATTCCTTTTTATGTAGGCTGACACTCATTATCTTTTAATTTGGGCAGCCTTTCATTTAGAGCTATGTAGTCACTGATATATTTGGGTTTAAATCTGCCATTGTTAGAGCCAAGTGTTACAGTGGGTGGTTCCAAGGACAAACGGGCACACGGAGAGTCAAAGTTTATTCGCTGGCGGGCTCAGAGGGGTCTTACCACCAAATTCTGAGCCCTGTCTACCTGATTTTTCCCACTTTTATTAAGTTGGGGTGGCCCAAGGGGTGGAGTCTCAGGGGACTAATGCCCTCTAGGTAAAAGGTTAGTTGATGTGTCAGGTAATAGGTTAGTATTATGTTGATGCACCAGATAATAGGGTAGTTGATGCCAAGTGATAGGTGTTATGCTGATGCGTTAGGTAATAGGTTAGTTGATGGGCCAGGTAATAGGTTCTTTCTGAGAGGCGGGGGTTGCAGGTGGATGTTGTGCCAAGTAATAGATGGGGGTTTCCTTATCACCATCACACTATTTTATTTGTGCTGCCTATTCCATGTTTTTTCTTTCTTCTTTATTTCCTTTGCATTAATCAAGTGAAGTTTTCTTTTTTAATTCAATTTTTCCCTCCTCTTAGATTCGTTATTTTATATTTTACTTTATTTTTAGTGATTACCCTAAAATAATAAATATCCTTAACTTGTAAGGTTAATGCAAATGTTCTTTAAACTCCTGCCAAGTAATGCAAGAATATCAGAACACTTTAACCACATGTTCTGTACTCTTACAAATTATGTACTACTTATGTTTTGCATTTTAATTCCATGTATATTTAATACTCCAAAACCACATTATATTATTGCTTTATGTAGTCAGTATTCATTTATATTCACCTACATATGTACTTTGTTGCTGCTCTTTACTTCTTATATCTCTGTACTTCTATCTGGAATCATTTCTTTCTTTTTGAAGAATACACCTTAGCATTTCCTTTAGTATAGATTTGCTGGTGGAAATTCTCGTAGTTTTGCTTTGTCTGAATGTTTCTTTATTTTGCCCTAGTTTATTTTTGGAGATCTTTTTCAAGGTATAGACTTCTTATTTGGCAGTAATTTGATTTCAGGGTTATTTTTCTGTTATCCTTGGGCGTCCATCTTTTCATTTGAGAAGTTAGTTATCAGTGTTTATGTTGCTTTTTGAAGATAATGTGTCTTCATATTCCTAGCTGCTCTGAGAGTGTCTCTTGGTCTAGTTCTCAGCAGTTTAAATATGCATGTACAGAATTTTAAAAATCCTGCTTGCTATTTAAAGGCATTTCTTGAATCTGTGGCTTGCACTCTTTTGTCAATTTTGGAAAAGTTAAGAACATAATTTCTTAATACACTGTTTCTATCTCATTTTCCCCCTTGTTTTGAGAATTCTAACCACTCAATTGTTAGAGGTCTCCTGCTCCTCTATCCCTTACCATTTCTGGTTTCCTTCCTTAAGTTTCTCTGTGCTTTATTTTTAGATATTTTGTTCTGACTTACCTTTCATTCACTAATTATCTATTTAGTTGTTTCTAAGTGTTACTAAAACTACCCCTTAAACTCCTAATTTTGGTTATTTTGTTCTTAAATTTTTATTTAGTTATTTTTTGTATTTTTCAGTTCTTTGCTAAAGTTTTAATTTTACACCTTATTTGCTTGAACATACGTATAGTTATTTCAAAGTGTAATCTCCCTGAGGAACAGTTCTTAGTGTCTTTTAGTTTTTTCTTGCTTTTTAGTCATAATCTTGTGTAAGAAGATACATTCTCAGTTTTGGTGGTATACTAGACATAGCATATGAGTAGCCGAAGAAACATTTTTGGTCCTAGGTTGATATATTTCTCTGTAGAGAAAAACGTATTTTTACTTATGGCAGTCATTAGGGGACATTGGTTATCCTGTATCAACTTAATTTTAGGGACTAAAATTATTCAAAGGCTTCACTATCTCGCGAGGGCTTGTCTATTTCTGTTTATTTCTATCGGATAGCCTAGCCTTTTGGTATCTAAGTCCAGGTCTCTTCAGGCCCTAGACACAAATTCCTGTCCCCCTATTTCTGAGTTGTCTGTGGGGCATCTGTTCCAGTTACTGTAGCAGTGGTATCTTCATGCCCCCTATATTCATATGGTTTTGGGAGTTGATCCTAGTTGTATACCTCCAAACCTATTCTCTTGCCTTCCCTGAAATATGTGCTACCTGATATCATTAATGAATTATATACCTACTTACATTTTCCAGAATTGTCTTCTGTGGCTCGTTACTACTTGTCTCTTAATGTTGAAATATCTTTTCTATAAATGGAAGGATTTATAGAAAACTCCATTTGGTCATGGTATATTGATACAGTTATTGAACTTGATTTGTTAAAATTTTATTTAGAAGTTTCACATTTATATTTATAAATGAAATGATATATTGGTGCATAAATTTGACATGGCTACAACTTAGGAATATGAAAGATTTGAAAAATGAGTTGGAATGCTACCATATTTTTTGTAACTACAAAACCAAAATTTTATTTCAGAATAAATTTAATTATCTCACATTTACTGACATGCATTTTTTGCAAACTATTCTGGAAATTCTCGCTTATGTCTTCCCATGTGAATTTTAAATTAATCCCTTTCAGTTAAATCACAATTTGAGATTCTGACCGAAGTGGTTAATTTGTGTAGGATTCGCATTTTTAGATATTTGTTGTTCTTTCCAGAAAGATGTTTCTCTCTAATCATTCAGCCTTTTTTCACTCTCTAATAAAGTTTGGTGATTATCTTGATGTTAGGCCTTATAACTTTCTTTTGTTTATTCTGATTTTTTGGTTTTGATGTTATGAGCTAAGTTCTTTTTTTTTTTTGTTTCCATTTCAAAGTGTTTCTTGCTAATATAGAAAGTGTACAGACTTTATATATTTATTATGTATGTAGGTACTTCAAAATCTCCTAATTTTATAAGCTGAGTGCTTATTAGTTTTATTTATCTATCTTGTGTTTTCTAGGTCATCCCCTTCTCATTACTAATTGGAACAGAAATAGTTGAGTATCTCAAGTGTATAAGGTATTTTGGACATTTTTAGAAAATAACCATTGTCTTATTTAGATAGACCTCTCTTTTATTCTATTTGGAAAACTTATGAGAATGGTAGCTAAGTTTGAGAAAATAACTTTTTAACTATTTTGAAGTTACAATATATCAAAAGTGTAAAAATTAAAACATAATAACTTCATAAACTATAGTATATTACAAACATAGCTTGAAACAAGTAAGATGTTGGAATAGCTTTCATTTCTAGACTATCCAACTTGGTCATAGTTTATTGATAATGTTAAACTTTGTTCACGTTTTATGTAAAAATTTTACATTTTACAAGTAAAATCATATATTTTTGTATATATTTAAAATAGCTGGAATTGGGACATATGAAAAATTTTTTAAATGAATTTGGAAACTATGTTTGCATCTTTCAATAGTTTAAAACATGTTTGGTAGTTAAGTTAAAATAGAAATCAGCTGCAAAATTTAGTGTTGTGCCTTCCTATTTTTGTTAGGTATTTTTAAAAATTTTTTCACTTTCCACCATGTCAGATTTTCTAACACTTCTTGGTCAATTTTGCAAATTATATTTTTCAAGAAAAAAATTGTGTTTCTTCTGGATTTTCAAGCATATTGCTATGACGTTGCATGGAGTCATCTTTGCTGATACTTTTAACAGTTTCTAATCTGTGTTATTCTAGATATTACATATCTATATTTCTAAAGCTGTTTATTTATTTTGCTTTATGAGATTCAGAGTTGGTTTTTGGTTTGTTTTTAAAGAGCTAGAATTTGCTTTTATTTATTCCTTGTCTACTTTATCTTTTTCTATTTCATATGATAGTACCTGACTAATTTTTCCTTTCTTCTATTTATCTTTACGCTGTTACGTTGTTCTCATGTTGTATACGTAATTCCTTATCAGTCTTTCTGTTTAAGTAATGTCTGGCTCTAAAGTTCCTCCTCACACAGCTTTATCCCCATGCCTTATAATTTGATAAGGTTTACGATTTTAGTTAATTTTCAAACTATAGATAGTTTTGTTTTTATTTTCACTGTGATTCAAGAATTATTTAGAAAGCAAAGACTTTAGGGACCTAGCGAAGCCACAAACATAAATGTTACTTTAATCTTCGTTCTAGTAAGTCAGGTGAAAGAGGGTTGTCAGAATTGAAATCTCCCCTCCAGTTTTGGCTCCTGTGCCTCAAGCCACCCCTGGTATAGAAGGGGTGGGGGTCGTGGTGGGTTGTGTGGTTGAGGGTAGACATCTCTTGTGGAGACTGGCAGGGCGCCCTTCCTTCAAGACCACAGGTGCCAGCAGGCTCAAGCTGCCTCCCTTTTTCTCTCGAACAGGCTTCCCAGACAACAGAAGGCTTTCCCTGCATTCTCCTCCTGAGAATTCGAGGCCTGATTTATTTCTGTATCTAAAATTAAGTTCGGATTCTTCAAGTTGGTCCAGTGTGGAGTTGGGAGGGGAAAAAAGGTGTCATAAAAAGCATTTAGTGAGCTATTCTCAATAATACAGATTTTTTTTCTCTTGAAATATTTTTGGAAACTCTGCTAATTATCATCCCTTCTACTACTGTTGGCTTAACTGAAGCCCTTACTAGCTCTATCTTGTCCTGCTGAAATGATTTCTCAACTGGAGAGTCTCCTGCTCATATCACCATAAAACTCTTCCATCCCCCAGATTGTCAAAGTCATCTTTTAAAACACAACCTTTCCTTACCACAACTTTAAGGGGTTCCCACTGCTCAGCGAATCAGAATGAAGTCCAAATTCCTCAGGATGGCACTTAAGCCCCTTTCAAACTTGGGTAGCCTATCATAAACATATAATCTGAAATTCCACCATGCCACATCCTGCCCTCATACTCTGTCCTTACCACTTTCTATAGCAGGTGTACTCTTTCACAGCTGAAAGGCTTTCAAATTATTTTCTTGGGTCATCATTTTAGATTTTACTTATTCATTTATCCTAATGACAGGTTCAGTTATGCCCATGGAATGTTTTTGGTAATAACTTGTTTCTGCATTGCTCTTTCTTTCTTTTCTTTCTTTTCTTTCTTTTCTTTCTTTTCTTTCTTTTCTTTCTTTTCTTTCTTTCTTTTCTTTCTTTTCTTTCTTTTCTTTCTTTTCTTTCTTTTCTTTCTTTTCTTTCTTTTCTTTCTTTTCTTTCTTTTCTTTCTTTTCTTTCTGAAAAAAGACTAGCCTGGATTATCTTTCATATCAAAGACCATGTCTGATCTTCACACCAGAAATGATCTTCACACCAGAACGAGTATGGAAGTTTAGATGGAATATGTTTATTTTGAATAAATTAATTATAGATATCCATTTTATGCTGTTACACATTTTCTCTATTTAATTCATTACTTCTGAAGAATGGCAAAAACTTAAGGGCATGACTACCATAAATAGTAAGCTAGAGTATAAAATGGATAAAGTACTAGGATTATTCAACAAAGTAAATATTTCCAAGAAAATCAATCTGTAAGAAGCCCATCATCAAAAGTAATCAGAAGTGGTAATCAGCCACTTCGCACAAAGGTAAGTTTGTGACTGCCACAAAAATCCAGCAACTGGGTCCAGTGAGAAGCTCAGCTGGTTTCTAGCCAAGAAATTGGGCACTTGTTTCCATATTGCTTCTGTTGGAAAAAAGATAAACATGAGAGTCCAGCATCTGTGTTTTACAGTTGCCAAGCACATCCGCTGGGTGACCATTCTCTTGGCTTAAATAATAAAACATACTGAAAGGGGGTGTAGACGTAGACCAGCTCCTGCATTGCCAGCAGGAGGAGAGGTGTGGGCCAAGCCTGCATCACACTGCAATATAACAGCCAGTTAGTCGTGTTAATTGCATTTTGACAATAAAAAGGCAACATTGTGTTTGGAATCCTGCAAATTTTGTGTATCTCTACAGCGCACGTTACAATTTGTAGAATGGTGAAAATAGCCACCTTTTGTTGTTAGTTTTGTTGTTAAGAAATAATTGATGACTTTGGAAGACAACAATTTAAACATAATAAAACAAGAAGAACAAACCACTATGATTAGTTTTAATGCAAGTAGATAAAATGACAAAGAATTTTTTGCTGATCAGTGGGATGTTAGATGCAGTCCCTGACTGCATTTTTCTGTTATAATGCATTCCATTCATATAAAGGCATACTTTTTCATACCCAAACAACTTTGAAGTCGAGATGTGTCTTACCTAAAGAATCTTACAGTTTAATCTACATAAAATGCATAAAACAGTGATGCATCTAACAGTCAATGCACTCTGATATTTCATGAAGTATACCACAGTCTTTGAAGGGAGGCTTTTATTCCCCCCTTTTTCATTTTGTTCTGTTCTCTATCCCCAGTGCCTAGAACAATCTTGGTACATAGTAGGTGTTGAGTAAGTATCTATTGACTGAAGGGGAATGACTCCAGTTTTCCTCAGTTGAAACTAAAAAAGTGAGCGGTTTTGTCAAAGGAGATATTAAATACGCATAAGAAAACAGAACCAAATGGTAGTAACTTTTGTCAAATTCAGGAATTAGAGAGCCTCCCTATGTAGTGAGGATCTGGATGGGATGACAAAGCCAGAGGGGACCCTGCCCTTCTGTGGGAGCATGAGGAGCCAGGTGCTTAGGTAAGCAGAGTGGTAGATAAGATGCCTCGATCAGTTAGAGTTCCTTTAAAACCCCCTAAGCAAAAGTTTAAGGATTTTTTTTCATTGTTTAATTCTATATACATGAGAGATGAATTTTAACCTAGACTTAAAGGAACGAAGTTATCCCAATCACCTATGTATATACGTTGTAACAGACTAAATAGGAATTTCATTTAACTTTGCTTTATGTGCAACCTAAAGGTGTTAAACACATTCAAAAATTACAGACACACACACATGAAGTTAACACATGTGAGAAAGAAGTTCTGTTCAAATAATCAGAGGTCTTTATCAAGGGGAAAGTGTGACATATTTTGTGCTGCAGAGGATGCACTTGCAACCGATAGGGGACATTTTTGGCTCAGAAAAGATCCAATCACTAGAGCTGATTACCATCCGAAAGGGCTGACTAAAATATTTGTGTAATGTTTAAGCAGAAGCTCCAGAGGACTTAGGAGGGATGCTGTAGGACTCTCTGTGTAATCGCTTTGCCTATAAAATGTTTCTGTAATGCAAATTAGGGTAGTAAGTGGTAAGTTCACCCTTAATTTGAAGGGAATGGTGTCATTATAATATAAAAGTTGAATCGACTCATTTGATTTTTCCAAGAGTTTTAATTGGCCTTGGCTCCAGGCAGGGCAACGTACACTGAGACAGTGAACTCGTCGGCCGCAGATGAGGAGTACTGTGTTGTCCAAGTTGTCCATGTCCCCTTGATTTTTCCCTCAGCTACCTTTGGCTTTGTGTTCTGCTTTTTGTCTTGCTGATCTTTCCACTGTCTCCATAACTCGGCAGCCTCTACCTGCCGTAGGGTTCGGGCACTTGGATTCTAAGCCCTTTTTACCCAAACACTATTTCTATGTGTGATTTTGCAGGAAAGAAGGCTTTTGGGAACGCAGTTATCGCATTACAGCATTGGGTAGGAGGCTGGAGAAGTAGACTCTAAAGTTATCTCAAACTTGGAGGTTCCATGCTTATAAAAGTATCTGCCCAACCGGATTCAATAAACATCAGTCATTGATTTCTGAAGACCGGAAACTGGGGATGACTGATGTTTATTTTTTTTAATCTGTAAACATCTAAAAGTTAATTTTACTACTTAAGCATGAACTAATTTGAAGTGTCTTACATTTTATCATTAAGATCATTTATAAATGAAGTCTTTCAGCTTCCATTAGAAAGAAACTACCGCACAAGCTAGGCACATCTCTAGGATTTTAGGCTGTTGGAAGGACGGTTGATACTTCCGGAAATGGTCTCAAGTATGTGGGTTGTTCCAGAAAACATTGAAAACGGTTCTTTTAATTCTCTGAGAAAGACTTTTGATTTTACTGGGGGAGTGTTGTGGGAAGAGAACATACACAGTTCAACTTTAAGGATCTGTTCATCTGAAGAACTTCAATGTTGGCTCCAATATTGGCCCATTTCAAGTGCTTCTAATAATGCAGGTATGTACAAATTCATCAGTCTGAAGACTTTGCCTTCATCTTTAATATTACTATTATGAGAACAAAAGAAAAATGACTAAAACCTAATTGCAAGTTGAATTCTTCAGATTAGCAGTCAGGTATGACTTTACTAGTAAAATATAACAGTTAATTTGTTCTGTGAGCCATGAGCTAGGAGAATTACTCATCTGGTGATATTGCAAATTCCGGCAGCCTTAGTTCTAAATGACTTCTTTATAGACTGCAAGAATTACCTGTATTTCTTCAGGACATGATTGTTTTTCTATCTTAAAACCACATGGTGAATTTTTATCCTGCTCTTTTAATTTGCTGATTTCCTCTAGTGCTTTTTGGGGGAATATTTTCCTAGTTATGTTACCCTTGCTTAATGGAAAACAATTACATTGGCAAGCAAACAAATACCAATGGAAAGCCTGCATGTGTAGGTCCCCCGTGAACTTTAGGGCCAGGGTCTCTAGTGCTGGGCCTGTCATATGTATTTTTAGAATGCTTTCTGGGTTCTGCTGATATATAATGCTTACTAAGAAACCTAATATTTTCCAAAGGACTTTTCAGGCATTATTTTATAATTGTGTATGTTGTACATTAACATTAGAATAATAATTAAGGTATCAAGTGAATTCAATAATTAACTTTAACAGATGTAATGGGATTTTAAAATCCAGCTGTGTCTCAGTAATACAGTGCCAGTAGGAAAGATATCAGTTACCAAAAGGTGTATGACATAGACTCCTCAGCCAGATCAAAGATACACAAACAGATTAGAGTTTGGAAAGGGGAGAAAACTCGTGGAGGTATTTTTAGGGAAAGCAGCCTTATAAGCAGCAACCCCTTACCTGCCCTGGGGAAAACATAAGCTGAGTTCCTTAGAACAGGCTTCAGCAAGATCTGTTGCTCAAAACCACCATGGTAAGAGGTGTGAGGGCAGGAGACCAGCATGGTAGGGTATTTCTGTAAGAGATCAGCATTTGAACTGGAGGACCTAGTAAGGCAGATTGCCCTCCCCAATGTGGGTGTGCTTCATCCAAAATTTGATGGCCTGAATAAAACCAAAAAAACAGATGAAGGTTGAATTCTCTCTTTGCCTAATTGCTTGAGCTGAGACTTATACCATCTTGAACTGAATTACATCACTTGCTTTCTTGGGCCCCTGTATGTACCTGGCAGATTATAGTTCTTCTCAGCCTTCATAATCACATGAACCATTTCCTTATAATAAATGTCATAATATGTTTATATACATATGTATTATATATAATAATCATATATATATATCCATATCCTATTGGTTTTGTTTCTCCAGAGAGTTCTGCCTAATATAGGAGGTAGCCACCAAGTGGTACTTCAGCCTGGGGCAGGAGGACCCTCCAAAACATTTGTGGGGACCTGGGCAAGAGTATAAGTGGAAACCTTCATGCCAGAGATCAAAGTATTTAATAGTTATACATCAAGTTAACTGTGGAATAGAATATTAATATGTCCTACTTTGACAAATTCCTTGTATTAATAATAATACAGAACAAATATGTTTAAATCTATGATTTTATTTGCCTGGAAGTTGGCACAAGGTCAAAGAATTAACTACGCTTATCCATGACTGGGTGTGCAGAAGTTAGGCTAGCAATGTTAGGATGAGTAAAAAAAAGGGGGGGTCTACAAATTAATATATTTTTCATATAAGTAATTTTATTGCCTTTCTTTCAGTAAAATCACTATTTTGCTATATTTACACAAACTGATTGATTCACAATAACACCAAATTAGACAACCTTTCTGGAATTATAGTAGACAGATTTTTTTTGTATATTTAAATGATTACTTCAATTCAGGGAAACTTCACTAGGCTGATTGCAGCAACTTAAGGTAATAAAATTATTAAAGCAATATTCGTATAAGAATGAGATTATGATAATACATGTCAATAATTCAACTACTGTGATGGACCTAATGTAATAAATTATCCTTATAATGGAAAATACTATTATATTTTAAGATGCCATGCAAATTATATTTTTATTCCCTCTTCAATATCTAGAGGCAATATTGCGAAGGATTGGTATTACATTTCACAAATGCTAGATCCATCTGTATCTATCTATCTAACATCTATCTAAAAGTGAAGAGATAAAAGACTAATCTGAACTGTTTGATACTGCAAAACATTTCTCAGTCACTATGTATAACTGTTGCAACTGCCATTTTAATTCATGAATACTTCTAGAACCATTGATTGGAACATTAAGAAAGTTAGGAAGTAGTCATTTGACACTACTGGAAAACAGTACCTCATTATGCAAAAAATTAATTATGTTAATACTTCCTTGAAAGACAGGATTTAACAAATTCATCATATTTTTTCTTTCTGGAAAAGGGTTAAGTGATTGGCCTGACATACATTACTCTTCCACTTTCAGGGCTGAGGATGGCCTTAGCATAGAGAAGGTAAGTGATCCAAATACAATCTCCTACAAATATTCTAATAACAGACTATTTATGGCCAAAAAACTAATAGTATTTGCTAGTAGGTGATACATTGTCTATGAAATGCTTCTGGGGGAATGCTCCTAATCTATGTTATCAATTAACTTAATCAAGCATTTCTACTGCTTAAACATTCCCTACAATCCCAAGTTGTGTTCTTCTCTGACATCAATAATGACACAACCCTTGAATCTTCATGGAATTTAGATACATTTTCTTTTGGTTTGGAGAAAATAAGGCAAGAGAATTGAATATTTCACTGTGGCCTGAATAGTATAAGCATAAGAGTTAGGGATCAGGCTCTGCCAATACTGAATGCCAGACTCCAAAGTGACAGAAGCACCAATATATTCTTTGATAAATGTATGACTTAGTATGTTTTTGCATGTGTGAGCATGAGATTAGGGCAGGGGTCTCTCTTGTCTGGCTCTGAAAGTGGTGCTGGGACGGGGAAGAAGTTTTAACTTTGGGTGAAGATGGAAATGTTTGTTAGTGTCTTGATTGGTCTTATTAGATCAAGCTGTGCTTTGTGACGTAAAATTGCTATGTGATATCTATTATTTCATAGTAAACAGAAAACTAAGGATTTTGCTCAGTTTCGTATTCAGACACAAAAGTTGTTGACACAATCTAAATTTTAAGAGAGTAGTGAGAGAAATAGGTAATAAAATTGCATTTATCAGATGCCTCAAGTTATATGTTCAATATACCAGTTATAAAAGCATAGCCTTTTCCCATCAAGAGCTTTTGTCTAAGAGAAGGGGATAGTCACTGATGAATGAGCCAGCAATTCAAAGGCTAATTGTCTTTGAAAGTTCCATGCTTAATAGAGCTTAGCGGCATTCCCACATCCAAGAAGTCCTTGTGTTACTGGAAGAATAACTTTGAAGACTCTTTTACAATTTTTTAATACATATAAAATTAAATTTAGATGTATGTGTGAGATCCTTATCTTAGAAAAACAGCTTCTTGAGCCCAGTAACCATCTTGTGAAGATATAATTCCATTTAATCACTTTTGAGGAAGAAAATGGACAAAGACAATTGAGTTCTATATGTATTGAGTGCTAACCATGTGCCCTGCATTGTTCTAAGAGTTTGAGATACATCAATGAACAAAACGAAGACCCTACACTCATGTAGCTTTTATGGTTAAAAAAATAAAAAACTGAAAAATATGGTTAAAATTAACAATTTTGATTTCAATAAAACTTTGCTGTCCACCATCTTTCAGATACAAAAGAGTTAATATTATGAATAAAAACTAAAATTTATGAGATGTGAAATCTGTAACTCAGAGCTTTAACACCCCATCTCCTATACATATTATTTATTTCTAGAAATCCCTGGAGTTGCCTTTCAAAACTTCATAGAGGATTTCATATTTCCCACAGCAAGACAATAATTATAAGAACTTATATCAACTTAATATAATATATTTATATTCAAATCCTAATATGCAAGCTATAAACTTCTTTTGTCTTAATAGAAGAAAGAAAATGCTGAGGAGTATAATCATGGTAAATAAATCTGAAGGCAAAAATAAGCTCTTCCTATTGTGTGAAACCTGGACATTCCAGCAAAAATTAAATGAGAATCCTATTTTCACCTTACAAATTCATTGTGAAAAGATTTATCCAAATATGTCAGGTACAATTTATTTAAGAGTTGTTTTATGGATGGTTTGGTGTTTTGTTTTTTTTCCCAATCTTTTCAATGCTTTTGAATTAGATAAATTTAAATATTGCAAAAGAGATTAGACATGATATTTCCAACACCCCCTTTGCTGTTCTCGAAATGATTAAGGAGTGAGTCTGCTGAAATGGAAAATAGCCAGTGCATATCTGGCTAGATCAGTGGGAAGCAAGTAGCAGCTGGTGAACAGACTGCATTCAGGGGCCCAGCTGGACTCTGAGAGATATGCAAAAGGTTTCTGAGGGGTGGCAGTGGCATGCCTTTCTTTCCTGGAGGCCTTGAAAAATCAGATGGACACCCTTCTGTCTGAGCTGGGAAGGCTGCTCTGCTGGCTAATAAACAGAAGATAGTACTAAGGCATTCCTGCCAGTCATTGATCTGTTGAGAATCTGCTATGTGCCAGCAGATGGAGACACCCAATGGACAAAAGGGACATCACTCTCAGAGTGCTTACAATTCCCTGAAATCAACACTCAATCCACGAATTGGTCTTTGGTAACAAGGACATCCCTTAGTAAACCACTACTCTTCATTTTGGTGAGTAGTGCAGTGCTAAGTGTAGCTTACGGTCTTTTGTTTGCTTCTGTGAGTATCCTAAAGCAAATTTCTGAAGTAATGAAGCTTGTTAATGTATGAGGAACCCCTTAAGAAAGCCATTTTCATGTAGACTTGGTTCTCAGTTAAGGATATTGTGGGAGAAGTTTTACTCCATTAAGTTGCAAATCCTAAACTGTTATAAATCTTTCTATTGAAAGAATATGCCTAGCATATCTTTATTCTGGACATAAAAAGATTTACTACACATTGTTAAATGAACCTCACAGAGAACCAATGGAACAGCAAATATCTTTCCAGCAGGGAGAATGCAATCTTGTAAAGGCATCCTGCTTAACTCCCATAGCAAATGTTTTGTGATTTTTTTTTTTAAAATCATGTTTTTAAGAGCAACAGAAACTAGAACCAATGTGGATAACCAAGATGTATAGTCATTAATCCTACTTCTGTTTGGCAATGAGGGTAAATTATTGGGTAACCTCAACCACTTACTCTTTCATAAGGGGTTAAGAATATTTGGATCACTGCTTACAAGTTACAATTAAAAATGTAACACATTCGTGTCAGTGCAGCTTTTCTGAGACTCATTTTGTTCTCTAAACTATTAATACAACTGAAGCTACCTAGATTTCTTTATCAGCTACCTGAGGGTAGCCACTGTGTTTGCTTTCTGGGGTAAGATAGAAATCATCCCAGTTTTTCAGTTACTTCAAAATGCAGTTTTGAAAGATAGTATTTGACAGTTTATATAACATAACCAGGCATCCATGAAGACCAAAAGCATGAAGAAAATACAGCAAAACCAATAGAAGATACAAAAAAACTTATTTATTACCATTCCCTTATTCATGTTCCATCATCGTATATTGGGTGCATTTATGTTCCACAAAACTTTTTAGTTCTCTCTATTAAGCAGAATCACCTTCTATTCTGACATAGATATTAACTCACATTACGGAAGATCCTGGACTATGAGTTCAAAATAGAAACTGTTCAGAACTTCTGAATTGTCTCCATTAGCATGAGGGTGAATGCATTCTATTATGTGAAGTTGAACAAACCAAGTATTTGGAGTCTGGTAAACTGTATTACTCTCCTTCAATATCAAATTCACTTTGTTTCAAGATTTTACTTTCTTTGCTCTTTGAAGTCATGCAAGGCCAAGTGACTTTTTTTGGTCAGTGAAATGTGATTAGCAGTGACTTTTTTGCAGTGTCTTTTTCATGTAGAAGCTTTAAGAGCTAGCACATGCTTTGCCAATTTCTTCCCCATTCTTGCCCACTCCTGGCTGCATCAGGCAACATTTCAGACAGTAGCTGTTCTGCCTGACTAATCTTGGAGTAAGGATGGCAATGCAAGTGATGAGTCACCAGTCAACCTGCAGTGGACATGTAGCTTGAGTGAGAAGTGCCTTTGTTGATTTAGACCACTGAGATTTTGGGAGTTTTGTTACCTTGACATAGCTGAGCCAATCTTGATTAACACAAATCCAAATGTATATTGTCAGTAAAAAAGAAAAATAAATTGTGCTATACTACACAGCAATTAAAATGAACAAACTTTCCAATAGCAAGAATGCTTTCCATAAATACAATATTAAGACAAAAAGCTTAATTAAAGAATACATTCTGTATAATTCAATTCCCGTGAAATTTGAAATGGGCAAAACTATAGTATAGTGTTTTGTAATGTAAGCTCACATGGGAAGGTTATAAAGAAAATCTAAGAAATGATAAATGTGGTGAGTATCTTCAAGGGCCTGGGAACATTAAGTAATGAGGAAGGGGTGTGAGAAGGGCTATTGAGATAGGATTTCTTGATGTGAATATTGGTTTCAAATGTATTTGTTTAGTGATACTGTGTTGAGCTGTGTACTTGGAAATAATAAGGAAAAGTGATTTCACAGACATAGAAGGTAAAGTCATTCTATTATATTTTTATATTTTAATACCTCAATGTTCTGATAAGTTCCATTAACACATGCAAAACCAAGGATGTATATTAATCACTAGTATTAACTTATAGACACATAAAGAAAATTAATACCAAGCGTCGTACACCTGATTTTAAAATCACCAGTGATTTTTAAATGTTTTGAGCCTTTAATGATTGCTTTGAAGCTCTGAAATAGATATTATAAATAAGATTAATGTACAGCCACATTCCTAGTCAGTTTCTTTTAGTATAAAACCAATTATTTTGAGCTGTTAAATGAAGAAAAGGTCACCATTTGTTCTAGGCTATTGACTAGGAGAAATCGATAAGGTAATTTTTATTATTGTTTTTTGCAAACAACCAATTTTCCCCCAGAAAAACTGTCAGATTATTTGTATCTTCATGCCATTTATATCCCTTAATGAAAAACTTAGTCATTGAGAATTGTGACTATCGACATGTTTCTGTTAAATTAACTATCAAAAGATGTTTTCCAGTGCACTAAAATCAAATTAACAAACTCTGATAACACCTTGGACAGATCTTGCCACACAATGAAAGTCAACTTCATGAATGATATTTTACTTCCAAAATGAGTCCTATCATTTTGACATGTATTCAAAGCTACCACACTTCTGAACATAATATATACTTCTCTTTTTAGCTTCTGCTACTGACCTGAACAGACTTTGTTTATCCAGCAAGAGTTATTCCATTATTGACCCATGGGTATACTCTTCATAGTCACACTACGTGTTCTTATTTGTATGTCTTTGTTGTATACATCAGGTAAAGCTACCTATGCATCATTTCCTTGTTAAACAAAATGGCGATAGAGCTGTTTCTTCTCTTTTACGTAAAATAATTGGATTATCTCACTGCAAATTAAATAATTTTATTTATAACAATGTTTATCAAAACTATGAAAATGGTTTCTTAAAATGGGTTGAGTGTAAAAGTAAACCCTGTGACAAACTTCACAAGAGCATCATCATTCACCATTCATTCAAAAGAGCCTACTCTGTTTCAGGCATGTTCTTACGTGCTAGGAATGGGGCAGGATGCCAAGAACACAAAAAGTCCTACTCTCAGATATTTACATTACAGTAAAAGAAAAAAAAATGAAAAACGTAAGGAAACATATGAGTAAAATATACGTTAGATGTTGGTAAATAAAACTGAGAAAATAATGCAGAGAAAGGCTTAAGGGATGTTGAGGGAAGGGCTTAAACAATGGGCTGTACCATACAGCCTAGGTGTGTAGTAGGCTGTACGACGTAGGTTTGTGTAAGTGCACGCTGTCATGTTCACCCAGTGAAGAAATCGCCTAATGATGTGTTTCTCAGAATGTATCCTTCTAGTTCAGTGATGTATGACTGTACTAAATAATGTTCTAAAAAATCTGATTGTTACATTTTTACTTTTGCTTCTAGGTTATTAAATATCATATATTCCCCTATATTTATATAAAATTCTTATTTTATCTAAAAGAGAAATCTTAGGTTGGTAATGTATTATCTATTGTGATAATTTAACATAATATATGAAAAATACTTATTTCATCTAATTTTGAGAAATAGTTTCAAATTTTAGGTCTGAAGTTGATGTTCTTAACAGACTCTTATTTATTTAATGAATACATATTAGTCACCTTGCATGAACCAGCCAGTTTAAAAATGTTGAAAGTTTTCTTCCCATCTAAGAAATTTTAAAAGTACATAAAAATAGGCACTTATAAATAATCACTTAACCATATTATCTAGCGTTTAAAATGATTTTATAGCACTTATATTAACATTATACTTTGGAGATACATGGGAATCTCATTTTGTAAAACAATTGACATTGAATACAAAGATGGTAAACAATGAACATTTCCAAGATAATTATAATATTCATACATTGAGTAAAGCCAAAATACAAAGTTTCACAAGCACATTTGAAAACAGTGTAAGTCTGTCCCCCAGAAAAATAGCATCTGGCTTAAGGGGTGCAAAAAATTAATGCATATGTTCTATTCTTATTAGCACAAGTAAAAACTGGTTGATGTTTGTTAATCCTAACATCTGTTATTTCAGGTTGTTTCTAATATCATTAAAAGTAGATCCAGAGATCATTTTGCTTCTCCAGCTCACACCTGTCTTCTTGAACATTAATGTAACTGAAAAAGTTATGCTCTGATATTTTCTTCTTTAATTGAAAAAAGACACACTTGGGGCATCTTGATGCCAAGTTAATAAATCCTGAGGAAAGGATTTAATATTGGAAACATGGATATAAACTTGGAAGGGACTGAATTGGTTCTGCTCTAATGAACTGTGACATTTAGTTCATAATGTTAGAAACTGAAGCTTAAAACTGAAGCTTAAATCCTCATTAATCAGAATGGAACTAAATCACAAATCACCTATAGTAACTTTCTCCTCATTCCCAAAAGATGTTTTAAAAAAAAAATCATACAAAGAAACTCACAGTAGGACACACTGGTTTGACATATCTCACATGCTTTTATTTAGCAGGAAAGAGGAGAAAAGAGGAGAACAAAAATTAATCCCGAGTGAACTCTAAGTCCCTGTTTTTACATAAGTGGCACTTGACTTTTTATGTGTATGCGTGCCTGGATGGAAGTGTGAGTAATCAATGCTTTTTAAAAAGACTCTATCAAAGAAAGCTCTTCCTGGCCTAAAGTGCATGCTGAGGAAACTGCACAACCTCCAGGAAACTATTGTATCCCACCTTTTCGTCCTGGTCCTCACTTAGTGACTCAGCATGAAGAGATTGCCAAGGCTACTAACAGGAAAGAGAAGGACGGCATCTCAAATACATAGGCATTTGTTTGAGCACACAGCATCCCGGCAGCTGGCTGGCTGCGGCCATTAGTTACCATATACACAGGTGAAAAAGACACGCTCTTAAGTTGAGTTCACCGTCCTCCCTCAAGCTTGAAGGGCAAGATAAAATCACCTTGCTCTTAATTCCAGGGTCTTTCCCCAAGTCAGTGCCTTTCTTCCCTGTGCTCATAAGAATTGCTAGTGATTTTAAATTTTCTGAACTAAGGAAGAGTTAGTAAGACAAGATGGTTCCAAAACAGTCCAAAAGTTCCATTTATATGAAATGCTCCAAGAAGACAAATTTATAGAGGCCAGATCAAGTGATTGTATTATGGGTGGGGTGGGGGAGGAAGGGAGCCAACTGCCAGTGGGCTCCAGGGAATGCTTGGGGTGATGGAAATGTTTTAAAAATGGATTCGAGGGACAGTTTCTTGAGTCTATAAATTTACTTAAAAGCATTGTATTGTACCCTGACAAGAGGTGGGTTTTATGATAGGTAAATTATACCTCAATATGGCTATAAACATATGTGAATTTCCATGGTTGCAGATTTCTTCAGTTTGCTTAAAATTAGGTATGTGTTTAAGTGCTTATATTTCCAAATTAGTTTAAAAAATCCTATATTTAATAAGATATTCTCTTACTGGCAGGAGCAGGTAGCATTAATACATGAAGCTGGAATTAAAAATTTTAAAATTTAAAAATTTTACCAACTTTTTTCTTCATTCATGTAGTTGCTGAATGGTCAAAACTCATTGGAAAATGCAGTAATAACATGTTTTAGACCATGATGTAACCAGCTAAGGATTAAAACATAGGCACCTTATGCCTTCCTGAATATTCAAGTTGTAAGCTTTCTTCACCTAATATAATACCAGCTTTATACCAATTTTAGGAAAAATTATTTTTCTTCTCTACATTCCAATAGCAATTAGCATGTGGTTTGGTACAGGATTTATTACTCTGCATTATAGTTATGTATTTGTTTCTTCATTAGTCTTTGTGTTTCTTAGGGCAGGATTTATGTCTTACATTTGTGTGTGTTTCCACAGATTCTCACACAAAGTAGATAAAGAATAACTATCCATCCACTATGTGCTTTTATTCACAATGGCTTCATTTTCTCAGCCGTATAAAAAGGAATTGCATTGTTACTCCTTTTCCAGTTTTCTATACTCGAGTACCTAATAAGGCTCAGTGGGAGACATCTCTTAGGATAGTCATTGGTTTCATATGATATGATACTGAATTAAATTTAATCTAGGTCTCTGCTGTGTCATGTGACTTAATCTGAATTAATTGAAATTTAAAAATTTTGTCACCCTAGCCATATTTCAAGTGATCAATATCACATGTTTATGAAAACTGCATTGGGGAGCACAGATACAGAGTCTATTTACCATCAAAGAACTGTTGAACAGTTTGTCTAGATCCTCATCAGTATTGCGAAGATCTGTATTAAAATTAATGGACTTTACACCAGATGGTACTATCAACTCAAGACATACTGGTATATACTCAGTGGTTCTAAACCAGCAAGAAAATATTGAAGAAATGACTTCTGCCATATCCCATCTTTTTTCATACCACCTTCTTCTATCTCCACCATATTTTATCCAAAAAAGTATGAAAAGCACAGAATGATTCCAAAATTATTAAATGAATTCCAAATCTATTTAGTGTAGAAGTTGATTCTTATCTCAAAAAAGTAAAAGGGAAAAATCACGTTAAACACTCTCCTCTTAGGTATAGCTGTTTTGGGAAAAAAATAGAAATATGACCCATATATATGTTATATAGGTAGAATAAGTATGATTGATACATTCTAAAAAGCAAATTAAGAATGGATCTGCCCTTCTGCCCTGGGATAAATGTTACAAAAAAAACAAAGGGCAAACTCTGGCCACACAGTCACATTGAAAGTTATAGAGGTTTTAAGCCCTTGAGAATAATGTCATTGAAAAGACTTTAAAAATACTCGATAATTACATGGCCACTTACATTCTGTAGCTCCTCATGCTGTGGGTATCAAGAAGGGTAATCAAATCTCAGCCTTACAATGACAAGCAGATACCTACCGAGGGGGCAGAGAACATTCTTGCTTTCTCTGTTCTCATTCTCTCTGGTCAGAATTGTTACATATTTTTGTACATCTGAACAGAACCATCAGGTGATGACCTCTGTCAGTTGCAGGGAATAAAATGTTAAGAGAAGACAGGTGGATTTACTCTTTACATGCAAGGAGTGCATTTGGAGCACAAAGCCCAAACTAACTGCTAGACAGAGTAAGATGTATACAAAATGTTCTAATTTTAAGTTAGGCAGGTTTTGTTCAAAGTACTGTAAGTTATTTATCTCTATTCTTTTTAATAACCTTCTAAAGTAGGTTTTATCAGCTCCATTTTATAGATGAGTAAAACTAAGGAACAGACAGGATAGGTAACTTGCTCACAGTCTTGCTCATAAGTAGTAAAGTATCAGGATTAGAATTTGGCTCTGCCTGGTTCAAAACCAAGATCATCTTCTTTCATTTTCCCTTTGAAAAAGAGCCAAGGCGTGTTTAGATGTTTCCATTTAGAAATAAGTATGTTATTCCAAACACTTTGTAATAATTGCCATGTGATTGTTAGAAACTAGAGACATTCAAGGGGCACTCTGTGTAGCACTCAGTACACCATTTAGGACCAGCGCTTCTAGTTCCTGCAAGTGTTTCATGGAGACCGCCCAAGCCTTACAGCCAACCATGAGGGTTGTGGGGGGGGGACTAACTACATTCTTGGCAACCACCTCTAAATATTACTCGCACAGCCTCCAATTGAGAGTAGCTTTTACTCAATCCATTCTATTCATTCCCTCATTTACAAAAATACATTCAATGTGTATTTTGCACCAGACATTACGCTAGGTACTTGGGATACAACAATGAAAAACAAAACAACCACTACAAAAAAAACATCCTTCCTCCTCAGGCCCCTAGGCAAGGCGAGGCAAGATGTCTGGCAGAAGAATGAGGAAGGAGCCTAAGCAGTAATCTGTACTGGGATTTGTTCCCTTGACAGGAAGATTGGCTTAGAATGTTTGTTTTAACAAAAGACCTGCTTAGATTTTAGTATTAGTCCGGCCTGGCTTACATGTCAGAAGAGACCAGAAAAACAACATCCTCACTAAACTATGTTAATCGAGCTGTGCCCGTTAGATTTGATTCTCAGAAATGTCAGGAAATTAAACACCAGAGTTCCCACAGCAGCTCTCCAATCAAGCGTTTAGCT
>CAUYMX010093622.1:0-29716 GCA_963573855.1 Lepilemur septentrionalis | reverse complement strand
TAAAGGCCAGTAAAATCAGATGCCTTCCTTGTGCCCAGGGACCTCTGGTCCTTGCAGGCCTCAATGCAGGTGGAACTGTCGAGGCTGTCTTTGCCTTGACACGAGGGGAGAGTTGCAGGCAAGTTGCTGGTAGTGGACCTCTATTATTCCAAATCCACCTCCGTGAGGCATGAGACAGTGGTTTTCTTTCAAGAAATCATAGAAATGTCTGGGAGGCCAAGGCGGGCAGATCATTTGATCTCAGGAGCTTGAGACCAGCGTGAGCAAGAGCAAGACCCTGTCTCTACCAAAAAATAGAAAAAATTAGCCAGGCATGGTGGCACATGCCTGTAGTCCCAGCTACTCGGGAGGCTAAGGCAGGAGGATTGCTTGAGCCCAGGAGTGTGAGATTGCTGTGAGCTAGGCTGATGCCACGGCACTCTAGCCTGGGCAACAGAGTGAGACTCTGTCTCAAAAAAAAAAAAAAAAAGATAAAAAAGGAAGAAATCATAGAAATGCTATAATATCAAGCCACATATCTGTTCTCACCACTGCCTAAGGCTACCTTGAACACTAAAACGCTATGAGTAGATGAAGCTAGAAAGTACCTCATCTTAGAGATGGTCCCCTAGTGATGAAGCAAAACAGGGGCAAATCCTTAGTGCACACAGAATTAGAAGGCACAATAGCCGCCGACACATTCCATCTCCAGGTAGCCCGGTGGGTCTTGATTTCTCCAGGCCTCCATCTGATGTCCTAGGTTGTTTTCCATAGTCCTTATGTATCCTCTTTCTCTTACCTATTTTTATTTTACAAATATAGTGATTGCCATCTTTATTTCCAAAGGCCAAATAATTTTTCTAGGGGCAGCCATTACCTGCAACAGCCAAATGATTGAATTTAATCCTATATATAGTGTAGAATTAACCTATTTTGTCTTATATTTCAAGATTTTAAGATCATTGAGAAAACGAGCCCGAGTAAATATACAGTCTCTTCAAAGATTATAAGGACATCCATTATTTGAAAGGGTCCTAGTAATTAAAAACTGTAGTGTCAGGTGATTAGAAACTAATGAAATAAATGAAGGAACTGGAGTCTATTTGAATGACCCCCCACCCACACTCCACTTTTGACTTTCTGTCTGATGTCCCATTATCTAAGTAACAAGCCTTCAAAACTGTTACCGAGTGGTTCTGACAGGCGATCATATTTTACCTTTGATTTTCTTTGCTTCTTCCTGTGAGGCTAACAAGATTGTGTTTAACAAACTGTGGAGCATAACTCTAGTCCTCTTTACTTAATTGTTTTAACTATTGAGAAAACAGTTAACACAATCAACAGTCATGGAATACCTACCACATAAAAGGGATTACGTGAAGGATATGAGAGTTAGAAGACTGTATAAATAAATAGTGCTACAGTTTAGTGAGTAAAAGCAAAGGTGTTGAAATCAAAAAACCACAATTAAATTCTTGTCTTCCCTCATTGCATATGTGTGACCTTGATGAGTTACTGTATTCTTCTACGTCAGGTTTTAATAGCGACTGCATTCCAGGACTGTCATGATAATCAGGTAAAAGAGCTTAATTCACTGTTTGGCTTAGAGTAAGTGATCAACAAATATAGCTGGTTTATAATGGGAAATCTTCAAAGAAGATGGAAGCATGGAGGAATGGAGAGGAAACCGAGAAACAGAACCGGGCAGCTATTTGAAAGTGGCAAAACGTACAAACTATAAAACCTCAGCAAAAGGACAGGCCAGTTCTAGATGAGTATTTTTCTTCTTCATATTCTTCGCAAGAATACCACAGTCAAGAATTTGCTGAGCTACTGTAATTCCGCCTCAAACCACGTACAAAAAGTGGAGTTTGAATTTGGAATCAAGCCTCTTGCTGGTTCCTTAGGAACTTGCAGAAATATTTGTATCTTGGCTCATCCAAGATAAGTGATTTTTATATTAAGCAGATTGTTAACTCTAATGATTTGAAAAGACATTCTACCATATTAAGAATACTTCACTTAATAAATACAACATGTAAATTACACTGCTTGAGTGGGTTGGGGGAGGAGAGGCTGTGAGAATTGGCTAGCTCCCCAAGAAATTTGCTCTGTAGAAATTTGCTCTCTTAACCCCTCCCTTCTCTGTCTTCAACTTCTATAGTTAAGAACAATGGTAGGGGAAACAGAAACCCAGAAATAGGGATTGCTCCTTTGTCATTTCATTCATTTCCAAAATGTTGGATCTGTAACAAAGTACTCAAATAAAAGTTAAAATAATGAGAGTCACAATCATGACAATTTATAATTCTTAATCTGTTTACATTCTGATCCTTCATAATCGTGCTGCATCAAGAGAAATGGTTTTGCCCAAATATTAACAAAATATCTTCAAACTACAAATGGTATTCAACAGCTGTTGTGTTATCGTAGAAACCCTATTCAATTTTCAGAATTATATGATTCACACATTTTAAATCTTATAAACTCCTTGATTTTTAGCAGAGTGTGTTCTTTTATATGCTAGGAGGCATTTGTCCATTCCTAACCTTTTTACCTTCAGAAAATAAATGACATGTGTGACTTGAAAATTGAATCAATCTTGACTGAAAAAGAAATAATAAAAATAGCTAATGTCTTTATCATCTCCACAGCAAGCCTACAGGGCAGACACTGTTGCTGCTTCAGTTTTGAAAAGACACATTATATCATGCTAATCCTCCATAAATATGAAAAAGTGATCATTTCACAGCCAAGAATTGACAAACTGGAACACATTTCTCATTTGAATAGACAAGATAAGCAGGTTGCCACCAGTGCCGCCATCTCTGCCTTCGGGTGTGTTGTGTCCCCGGCAGACACTGTTGGTTCATTCTTAGGTCACTGCTATCTCATTTCTATCTGTCTATTTCTGGACCAGACCTCAGATTCACATTCCCAGCAGCCGCCTGTCTTAAGAGCTGTTCTGCTACCTACCTTCCATGACATAATTTAAAGAAATGAGTATCCCCCAATTAAACTATTCCAGGTGTCAATTTCTTGCCTGGAGAGAGAATAGAGAAAGGAATGGGATTCATGAATATAAATTGGGCTCTCCTTACGTTTAAGTTTTCATTTTGAAATTGTGGAGCATTCGCTCTTGTCATAAATCCTTATTTGCTTTAAGTGTGTTTACAGTGGGAACCCCAGTGCAGAGCCGGTAGCCCATCGCTATGCATAACTGAATATTAAAGTTCACAAATCATCAGGCAGAGGAGGCCTGGGGAGGGGGGTGCTGCTGCAGCGCCTCTGCCTCTGTGCCGGCAGCAGAGATGGATTCTGCTCTCACAGGCTCTGCACCTTTATTGGGATGGGGCTCCCCAACCCTCCAATCTTTTTCTCTCCTTGAATATTATTTGATGTTTGCTTCCTCTTCCTACCAAGACATTCTGTTTTCTGAATGTCTCAACAGCCCTATTATTTTCCTTTCACCCAGTTTTGGTTTAGAAGCTGGTGTAATAAATGCATCTCCTGTAGATCACCTAACTTTGTTTTTGAACAGGTAACTCTGTGAAAGGATGAAAGGATTCAATAAGGAAATGCATAAATAATCTGCCCACCTCTCTCCTCCCTTTTCCTCTACACCTCTCTTCCCTTCCGCTCCTGTTTTTGTTTACACAATAGCTGTAAAAGATCCATTGAGGGCAATTGGGCTTTCTTGTATAATAAAATGTGAGCCAAAATATTAAATGACACTTCTCTCATTTTCAACTTGTGCTTTGAATCTTCAGCACAAGTCAGGGTTAGGGTTAGGGTTGGTTAGGGTTAGGGTTAGAAATAAGGCCCTTTTATATTCATAGTTATATGGACTTGAGAGTGAGTTCACACTGCCTGCTCTTTGCTGTAGAACTAAATGGTAAGGAAGTCTGTTGGTCATTAAGTTTTCTATAAATTATACTAAGTTATTTTTCTTATGTATATAATAATTCATGCTACAAATAACTTGAGGTGGTTTGGAATAATATCATAATAAAATGGTAAATTGACCACAGAATTTTTCAGGGCAACTGGATATATGAATTAAAATGCAAGATCTAGACAATGAAAAACAATGGGAATCAGTTATTCTGCAATTAATGGTAAAAGAAATTTCTCTTAAAGTGCCTCTGTGTATGAGGCCTTCTGGGAGATAGTGGTAACAGTAATGGCCTGGGTTGTATTTCTTATTCCCAAATCTGATGGTTTTTCTGTATTGCATGAACTGTAAACACATTAGGTATGCAGACCTCAGAGCTGATATTGTTAGTCTCAAATAGACCTGCTCGGCAAATTAAAGGAAAGCTTTGACTTGTGGACATAATGTAGCGGAAGGGAAGGTGGCCGTTACCCTCCAATATATTCATAATATGTGGTATCTTTATAAGAACTTAAATATTTAATAAATTAAAACCACTGTGAAAATGAATTAAAGTGAATATTAGGAACATAAAACAATAAGACACATAAAAAAGGTCAAAGGATTAAATCACACACTGGCTCCACTCACCAATTTTAGGCCCAGACCTCCCAAATTAGCCTTTTCCCTAGCTTGCTCTATCAGATACTCCAAACTAAGGACAACCTCTTTCTACCTCATTTGATGAATTGAGCTGATCTCTTAATTCAGTGACTATTTACAAGCCACATTTCTACAATATTTCTGAAATGAATGAAGGATAATTATCAAGGGATAATTAATATTGTCTTCTGTAAAGACTATAATATAATTTTATCCTTCTTCAGTATAAAGTTAGAACTCTCACTTGCACCCAAAATATAGGTTATTTATTAATGATGTATGTTGATTAGGTATTTTCTTTTCTGTTACTTTCAATTTTAAAAATCTGGTTGTAAAGCTTAGCTCATTGTTGGTTAAGGAAATCTAGAATTTTAAAGATTCTTCTCTCCAAGAGGATTGTATTCAGACAATAGTTCTACTTATTCCTAAGTACTCATCATGGTTAATAATATAAGCTCTGGAAGGACATTAGTTTACAGCATAAAGTATATCAGTTTCATTTCTCTACCACTATGTCATTTTCACCAAAATCATAACGTTCTTCCCAATATTTATAAGAGCAATTCAAACCCTTCTTTTAACAATGCATTTTAAACCACTCGTCGTGGTGAGGATTATAATAATGAGAATAAATCAATTCTGGTCTACTTAAAAAAGAAAGAAAAGGAAGCCAAACAACTGACCTACCCAGAAGGACACAAACAGATAAATTTTTTAAATGCTGCATTCTCTATTATTTATTATATGTACATGTTCACTTACTGGAGTGTTTCACCAGAACATTCTCTTGGAAGCTGGTGGTTAAAGAGAATAAAAGTATCACATATCTTTCACTTGCTATTGCCTTTTTGTCTAAGGCAGTAGATAGCAAATTATTCAGGGTAGTGAATTATTTTGTTCAATAGGACATAAAAACATAGAATTCATGTAAAGTTATTAGGCTATTTGATGGTTTCTGTGTGAAATGAGTTAGTCCAGGAAAATGGGACAATAAGGGAATGAGTTAATTTATTAATAATTTTAAAATAACTTGCTAATCTGTGAATTGTCCAAATATCATTGAAACCAAAGACAAAGCTATATATGAAAAGTATAATAATTTGTAGCAGTCAACTCATATCAATACAGGCTTCTGTGTTTATGCCACAAAGAATTTAATGTTGTCATGCATGTTCATTGGACCATTCTGCATAACCTTAGAAATGTCGGTGAATTTTTGAAATTATAATCTTGTTAACTCTTAGAAGTAAAAAATACACTCTTAGGAAGTAAACATCTGTATAACAAACACATTCCTAATATGGAGATTGAGGTGTCTGAAGCTTGCCTTTTGAATAAATGCTCTTTGCCCATGAAACATCACTGTGTTTGTCCTGGCACAACCAGTTCAAACGGTCGCTTATCTTCACAGGTTACCAGCCAGTCCTGTCTGGTCAACAGGGGTTCCAAGGCCTCATGGGAGTGCAGCAGCCTCCTCCTCAGAGTCAGAGCGTGATGAGCAACCAACAAGGAACTCCGGTGCAAAGCGTGATGGTTTCCTACCCAACAATGTCTTCTTATCAGGTGCACATAAGCAGCTTGGAAGATTGTGGGTTATAAAGTAGCATTTGCCAAAGTAGAAGCTGTGGGTATGTCCCTGTGTTGCGTGGTTGGCTGGGTGGTGGGTGCTTGCCCCAGGTACTGTTGATAATTGACTTTGAATCAAGATTACAATAGAAAAGTAGAAAATGAAAAATGTATGCTTCTATAACTTCTGTGTCTTTAGACTTCACTGCTAAGTTTGTTTCCATATAAACTTTCTATTCATGGAAGAAAGTTCATTAGTCTAAAGTTCTATTCATTAAAGACCTTTGAACATTTTATTGAAATTTTGCTTATTGGTAGAATGACAAAGTCCCACTCATTTTTGCACATATCCAAAGAAACTTAATTTTTCCATAATTTTAAGTTATATTTTAAACTGGCATTTCAGATTCATTTAAAGCAGTGGTCCCCAGCCTTTTTGACACAAGAGACCAGTTTCATGGAAGACAATTTTTCCATAGAAATTGGGGGAGGGGGGACAGGGTGGCACCAGAGTTTTATGGCCCAGTCCCCATTCTGTGGCCTGCGGGTTGGGGACAGCAGACTTAAAGGGCATTTATGGGGCATAGCAATTGCATTTTCCAGACTAAACCCAAGTTGAGTATTTAGAAGGTGTTATGTACCCTTTTGAGATTTATATCCCGAAGTACCCCAAAACTAGAAATCAAGAGTCACTGAAGTGCTTTAATTATTAAATTTAGCTGTACCAGTTACTTCTTATCCTAAAAAAACCTATCTTATGACCTCTTACTCTGACTATTCTTACTCACATTACATCGACTTCCAGCCCCAGCTCCGCATTAGGTATTTTCTAAAGCTGCAGGTAGTGTTGTAGGTGCCCAAGACAAAATCCCCTTTACTATGTAAGGCTTCGAGTCACTTTGTTTGCATAAAACCAGAAAGGAAGCATAGCTTTCCAAACTGAGAGAAACCCAGGGTAGGAGATCCAGACTGCAGTCAGTGCAGGGCATCAGGAGAGAAGAGGGAAGGCAGCTCAGAAGTAACACCTTCTGAGCATCTACTGCATGCCAGGCATTGTGCCAGGCACTGTATGCCATCTCTACAGTTCTTCCAGTGAAAGTTCGAATGAGGTGTCATTATCCAAATGGTCTAGGGAATCAGAGAAGTTAAGTAACTTTTCCAATGTGAAACAACTGATCAGTGGCAGAGCTGGGATTGGTGACCTGTTAGATCTAACACAAAAGCTTGACTATTTTTCATGAAGCCACATTGTTTATTGTATACCCTAAAAATAGCCTCTTCATGCAAGGGTTCTTGCTTGTGTCTTTCTACAGGTGCCAATGACCCAGGGTTCTCAAGGACTGCCCCAGCAGTCATATCAACAGCCAATCATGCTACCTAACCAGGCAGGTCAAGGGTCACTCCCAGCCACAGGAATGCCTGTTTACTGTAATGTCACACCGCCAACCCCTCAGAACAACCTTAGGCTGATTGGCCCACACTGCCCCTCCAGCACCGTCCCCGTGATGTCGGCTAGCTGCAGGACAAACTGTGCAAGTATGAGCAATGCTGGTTGGCAGGTCAAATTCTGAGAGTTCTGGCTGTGGTACATTTCTTCAGATATTACTCATGGCCTTTAAGGGAAGAAGAACAAGGTGGGAAAACTGGCTGAGGACTTAAGTATTCACTCAACACTCAAATGATTGCTGCTGGTATTCTGTAAAAAATAAACAAAGACTAATACACATGTTAGCTGGTTAATGGTGCATATTTCTGTCATGTCTGCTAGGTATGCATTTATAGCTTAGCTAGTGACATGAATTCATCAAGGTAAGATTTTCTCCTACCACTGAATACCACTGTGTAGATTATAATATCCCTACTTTGAATTAGTTTTGTACTTTGTGTTGAGTTTGTGATGCTAAAAATATTTAAAAAATTATATACTGAAATCACATTGTACCAAAGCTGTAATGGAAAAGAAAAGAATTGATGAATGGAAGGAATAATTTATATACACTGTAGAGTTTTCTTTTTTTAATGGATATATACTGTATTGTAGTGTTTAATCAAAATAAAACTATCTGACCTTACAAAGGAAGGTCATGTTTTTACCACCAGTTTTGTTCACTCTCTCTTTCAATGTGTATTTATTATGTATCACTGTTATCCCCTTTGAGCACTATTTTATGAATAATGCATGAAAAAGATGCTGCAGGTATTTGCAAGTGAACTGACATCCCATGGGGAGATGTTGAAGGCAAAGACTTAACCAACTGTAGTTGATTGTCATAATACTATGGGGGCCCTGAAAATCGGATGGTATCCTTTCATTCATTCACTGAGTTCACATTTTTGAAATATATACTTTGCCTTTAGTTATACAGCGGTCCCCAACCTTTTTGGCACAAGGGACCATTTTCATGGAAGACAATTTTTCCATGGACTGGGGGTGAGGTGGGAGAGGGATGGTTTCAGGATGATTCAAGTGCATTATGTTTATTGTGCACTTTATTATTATTACACTGTAATATATAATGAAATAATTATACAACTCACCTAGGTTGGGGACCCCCGAGTTACCAGACTAATAAAAGCTATACTTCTCTGCCTATAATAGAAAATCCTGTCTTTGGTAGCAGCAGCTCTATACCAAATTCTGTCCTACTTTTGAATTCCTTCATACCCCTGGAAAACAAGGTATCTTTGTTTAGAGGGAAATTAGAAGGGCCAAGGTCTAATGCTGTAATACCTATTATATTGGCTTATACAATGGAAAATGCCACTAGTATTGTCAGTGAGTCAGTAACTCAAAGGTGCTAATGTTCGTCCTAGTAACTTAAAACAAATACAGCAATGATATAGTCACAAAGACTCAGAACATTGGCAAAGACATTTAGGAGAAGCCTGTGGCTATCTAATCCCAAAATGATTTCTTCTCTGTAGATTCTGTAGGTAAAATTGATTTATGACAACCTTTGAAAAATAATAAAAGAACTTTGAACTCTGAGATTTGGCTCTTCTGGAAGATACTTAATGGTGGAATAAAATCCCAAAGCTTTCACTTGACTATCACAGTACAATGACTGATAGTTTTGTATTTTGTATTCCCTGCCCAAAAACTATTATTACTGATACGAGGGATATGGTAAGTAGATCTGGATAATCCCATTGTTTTTCACATTATCATATTCTCCATATTACATTTGTCATTTTCATGTTGTTTATCTGGGTAGAGTTAAACAACCAGTAAAAATTCTACCTAACAGACTACTATTTCTTCATTCTATACTATTGTTTTCTTTTTCCTTTATAAGAGAACTTTTATACATACTCTTACTAGTTTCATTTCTTGTGAAGTCTGACAATTTTTCCAAATCTATCTACTCATTTCTTCATTATAAATAAGCCCTGACCATAAAAATGTGTTACAAAAAGGGGATGCTATGTTTTTTTCTTACTGAGCCATTGGCACTCTGAGAAAGAGCAATGCCTTTGCTTAATTAGCACCTGTCTCTAATGGAAAGAGAGTGCTGGCTAATGTGGGATTCATTTTTAAAATATATTCTCTATTTAACTTTCTTATGTTGGCAATGATCCCAAATTCAAAAATCCAAATATGAGCCTGAATGTTTGTTTTCTTTCCACAGAATTCTGGAATTTTCAACCTTTTGTTCCATGATCTTTAGAATTACTGAGCCTCCTTTTCTATGGATTTGATTTTGGCTACTCTTCTCCCAATGTGTCCCAGTCTTTCATATTTAGACACTTGACATTTGTTGTATAAATCCATTTGGATATTGATTCAGGGTGAGCCTTCCTCCCTACTGTCACTAAATATTTATACACAGCTATCTTAGTCCATTTTTTGTGGCTCTAACAGGATATCTGGGTTCATTGATAAAGAAAGGAGATTTATTTGGCTTATGATTCTGGTGGCTGGAAAGTCCAAGATTAGACACCTCCATCTTAATTAGATTCTTTTAACAACCCACTCAGGGGAACTAATCCACTCCCCAGAGAGTGAGAGCTCATTCACCCCCACAGAAGGACATTAATTTATTCATGAGGGATCCACGCTCATGACCTAAACACCTCCTACTAGGCCCCACCTCCCAAAACTGCCCCATTGGGATCTAATTTCAACATAAGTTTTGGTGGGCACAAACCACATCCCAACCTCAGCACCAGCATTATGATATTCCAAATGTTATGTTATGCTTACTTTTTTTTTTTGCATCCAAGTATTTAACATGTCTATGTAGAAAGATATTTTTATTAGTGAAGCATTTCCAGAATTTAATTTATTATCAGAAGAGCATTCCATTTTTCATGTTGTTTAATAATTCTGTCATAATCACATTTTGTAATTACACATTATTCAGTTTATAAGCTTACATAGAGATATCTGGATATATAGATATATAATTATACTTATTTCTAATGATTTTCTATACCTTTATGTAAATGGAAAAGACAACAAGTGATTTATGCATACATTTTTTTCAGCAAAATTTTATTGCATACTTACTTACATCCTAATTACGTGGTATCATTCAAAACAAGAACACAGATAAATTTAAAGCACTTAGATTTACTCTTGTAAATTTTACATTTGGTTACTCTTTGATAGCTGTAACTAAATGTCCTAACTAGGATACTAATGAATTTAAGCCATAATCATGCTGTTTTAATATAGTTATACAGTATATGAGGGGAGACAGAAGAGTGTGTTATTCAACATTATGGAAATGGGATTAAGTAATTAATTATAGATATGGTTGGAGGACTTAGAATACAGTTGTAAATGATTTTTTAAAATAGAGTATATATGAACCAGAGCAGTTTTTCAGGAGAGATTTGAAGAACAAAACAAATACAATCAAGGAAAAAACTATTGCAGCAGAAATGGATTTTCAGATCTAATAAATGCATATTTAGACTCTGTTCCACTTTTGCTAGTAGCTAAAATGTGATGAGATGCTTTCATACTCCCATCCTCCTATTACCTGTATTCTATATATACAAGTGTAAATAGTGGGCAAACGTTCAGTCCCCTCTCACCTGGGCCCTGTCACTTATATCACAGGCACCTTGATCATTTACAAAACAAAAAGTAAGTATTGTATATACCTCACCTTCAAGGGAACTTTAAAACAGATTTTTTGAGTTTTGCAGTGTAAGTAATATATTAGACATAAATATAAGTATTTTATATAAATATAAATACATTTTTTAAAAATTCAATGGAAGACTGGATTTGGGAGATATTCATAGTTGTTATACAAAACAGACTGTTCCAAGGACGATTATAATTGGGAGACAAGATTAATCGAGGTTAAATAATCTTTTTAAAAGCTATCTATTTTCTGGAAACCTTTAATATATCACTTTATATCATGAATTTCCAAGAGGGAGGTATAATTTGCATAATTTCTCAAACTTACTTGAATAAAATATCCTTTGTTCTCAGAATATACCAAAAGACTAATACTGTCAGGACCATATTTTTTTTAGATTATATTGGAGAATGTAAAAATAAGAGCACAAATAGAGTTTTTTTAAAAAATTTCTGTAGAAACAGTGTTCTTATAAAAATGTAATGTCATAACCTCACTTCCAATTATGACATCTTATGACTGCTCTAATGTGAACTATTGCACTATTTCCTCCATGAATATGTTAATCTGAAAGGTAATGCCACAGTGCCAAACTTTCTGGATCTTTATTTTTGAATTCTTAATGTTGAAGGACTTGATATCTATATTCATATCTATAATTATAGTGGTATAGATATGTAAGTATATAGATATAGTTGTCTCTAATGATCCTTTACACCTTTATGTGATTGTAAAGAGAACAAGAATGATTGTGCATTAATTTATTCAGCAAGCTTTTATTGCATACTTACCAATTTCAAGACCTTGAACCACAGTGTATGGACCCCCTGCCTTTAAGAAGCTTATGAATTTTTAGAATAAATTATACCAGTATATAATAAATGAATACACAGGAAATTAGTCATAGGTCTCATGTGAAAAATAATGTAAAAACATTTTAAAGAAAGAAGAGATGGCTTCTGGCTGTGGTTTTATGAGGCTTTTGTCAAGGACCGTATTGGATAGAGGAAATTTGGGCAAGCAGAGATGGCTACGTATGGGTCATAAACTCAGCTAAAGAAAATCCTGAAAGGGAAAGAAACACAGGAAAATATGAAATACAATTTAAGTTGGTTGCCGTAGGAGGTGACCAGCTGGAAAAAGGAAAGGAGTGCTGAAGAATTCATAGTGAGCCGGGTTGTCATAACCTTGAAAGCAAGGTGAAGAGTTAAAGGGCAACCAGCAGCTTCTGGAGAGTTTTTAATGCAAGGTCATATGAAGGAGTACAGGTCTCAGAAAGGAGCGTGGGTTAGACCTGAAAAGCCTTTCACTCAGAAACCGGAGATGAACATAATCATAGTTCAGGTTTGCCACTGAGCTACAGCTACCATTAGCATTATTGAGATAAGTCAGAAATGAGTTCTAGCTCTAGACCCTTAACACTGAAAAACTCTGTTGCATGCACACCAAAGCTTTAAAGATACATGTCTTACTTTTGCTTCTTGGACCTAACCCTCTGTAAAAGGGCATGGACGTGCCCTGTCTTAAGCTGCACCACAAGGCCTGGTTACTGTAATCGATCAGGTAAAACAAATACAGACTGAGCTGAAATCGGAAACTGCATTGGGAAGGCTGCCAAGTCCCCATCACAATACATTCAGTATCGGTTCTCAATATGCAGTGAAATCTGATATCAACTTCCCATTCCCTTTGTTAAAAAAAAAAATGGTGACAATGCTTATGCATTATGGCTCAGAATTTCCTTTTCCTGTACTCTTACGGATGCCATTTCTTCCACACAGGGTCAGAAATCTTTGCTTCTTCCCATGCTATTCTGTCCAAACCTCTCTTTACTAAGGAAGGTTGTTCTCTTTAGGACCTTGGCATTATTTTCTCAGCTTTAGTGTTTGTTTCAAGTTCAAATCTTATCACCTGCTTTCAGCAGGGTTTCGCAACCTCCAATCTTCTTGACAAAAAGATTTTCCACTATTATATGTGATCAGTGGTGAGAGCTTCTTATTCTTTGAGCTGGGTTCTCTGCTGCTCTCGATATCGTGTAAAAAGGGGGATGAGAGGCATCTGATACTCTTCTGTAGCAGAAAATCACGTCCTTACTGATATCTTAACGGAGAACTGATTCTTGTACTGGACATGGTGATGCTTCCTATAAAACAATATTAACTGTCTCCCTGACAGCAGAAGCTCAGGAGAATAATTTGACATTTGTGTTTGTTACGTTTTACTGCTTTATTCCCGTTTACCCTCATTGTTGGAATAGGAGAGAGAAGAGGTCAGATATTGAGCAAACGGGAACATATATCTGAATAGGAGTGAGCCCCAATATGAATGTGATGGACAGTCAAGGAACAAGTCCAGCAAGCATTCCTGATGACGTGTGGGCAGACGACCCATAGGCCTTGTCCAATTTGGTTGGATAGCATCCCATTGGAGGAGAGCCACATTTGAATGCTCTAGATTTTTCCCCTTAAGTGTCTGGTGTATATAGGAATGGGAGGGCTGGCAGAGGTTAAGACCAGGGAGGAGGCCAGGGAGGGAGAAGGTAAGGCATAGATATATAAAGGCTCTGGAATTAAAAATAGGGCAGCTTATTGTGAAGTTCTGAATCATGTTTCTAGCTAAAAGATCCAGAGCCCACATAAGAATAGCCTAAGGAAATAGATTTGATGGTCAAATGTAGGGGAAACTTAGGGCCATATTGTTCACCCTGTACCCCCAAAGTTTTTATTGTGCTAATAGTTTGAAACCATTAATGTCTGCATTGCCACGATGCTACCATAAGCCTCCCTACCTTTCTGCAGTTCTATGTTCTCGCATACAGAGTTTGCAGTTGATTCACCTGTGTTCTTGAGAAAGTGGGTGACTAGGCCCGCCCGTCTTTGAACACACATTTCTCCCCTGTTCGTAAAAGAGTAGTGAACCTCAGCAAGTACAGGTTCACATTTTTTTGATGAGGTATGAGTGTGCTTACCTTTCTATTACAGGGTCATTGAAAGAAACGCTAGGTGCATAGTGCATTCTTGGTCACTTGTATCAGTGCCATGAATTGTTTTTAAGCTTGTGAAAAACTCAGAAGCAGGAAAATCACCTGCTTTTTCAAGAAACAGGATGATCATTTGTCATTTTCAAGTGTTTTAAATTTTTGCTGTAGAAGAATGAGGCTCAATTTTCAAATGAAATGTGCAAGCCAATTTCATCCTTTTGAAAAGAGAAAAGAATTACTTAAGGTGCTTAATAGTAATGTAATAGAGAGCAATGGCCTGAGACTGAAAAAAGAAGCAATTTAAATTGGACATTAAGAAAATTTCACTTGAAGCGAGGGCAATTATACAATGAAATAATTTCCTAAGGGAGAAACAGTGAGATGCCATTAAAAGAGTTGTTTAAAGGAGAGTAGATAAAAACACTTGCAGTTGAATCTGCTGGCAGATCATTTTATGATTTATTGCCTTACTATGCCTGTGTGTCACCCTCACTGGAGATTTACCTGGTTCAGTTAACTCACTTTACATCAGGGAAGGGCCCACCCTGCACCAGAAGACTAGGATGTCTTCTTCTATTTTTCTTTATGCAAAAATGTAAAGCTGTAAGTGGATTCCTGGCGAAAGAAGCAAAGAGAATGTGGGGGGCTAGAGGTGTGGAAAACCTCCCCTGTGTTAGTGCACTAGGATTTTTTTGGCTTACATGCACACACACACACAAAGACACAGAAGTATCTATAGCTAGTATAGTATCTTTTAGATATATATCTATATATTATTTAATCTTATTTAAACTTTCTTCAAAAAAATATTAATGGACTTTTTTCACATTAGTGGCTTTTGAGCAGCCTGTATTACTGTGTGGGTTGCATAATGTGGTTATTCCTCCACACCACTGCATCGCTATACCTGCAGCATGAAGTATAAAAAGCATCCTTTACCTGGTTTCAGAAGCCCAGCACATCCCCCACCCACACACAGACATACACTCACACACACTGTTGGATTTGTGCAAGTCTCTTAACCTCCTGGAATTTTACATTCTACATTTGTAAATGGAAATGTAAAATGTATGTTGGCTGACGCTGGCTGAGTGGTGTTCAATTACAGAGGTTCAGCCAATTTTATATCATACTCTGGTTTATTATTCTAAATGAGCCAAGAGGCTAACATATTGGCCTGAAAGATTCCCTGAAATTCTCACTATTCAAGTACTTTCTGGAAACCTATGCATTTTTAATGGCTATTTTAAATTTTCTCTTCTGCTAAGAGTAGCTTCCCAAAGGAGTCCGTTATTAGAGACTTCTTTTCTCAACTTCCCGTTCCCTAACTCCTTCAGGAGCGGAGGCATGCCATGTGCTCGCTCAGCATCCATCAGTCCTCACGACACCCACACCATGCCCAGCCTTTGTCTGTGTTGGGTGTGTCCACACTGGGACAATTCAAATATGCAATGTCTGTACCCATCCTTATTTAACATGTGTGCAAGCCCCACACTACCAGAGGGATAAATGCACCCTTCATATGGAGTGGCCAATTCATAAAGACAGAGGCCCAGAAAAGACACACACAGTTCTGTTCTTTTATCTATGAAAAATCTTATCCTTAAACCCTGAATTAGTTTATTATGGCTGCAAATAGCAAAATACCAGAAACTGAATGGCTTAAAACAACAAAAGTATATCCTCTTACGGTTTTGGATTCTTAAAGTAAAAAAATCACAGTGTTGCCAGGGCCATGTTCCCTCCAAAGAATCTAGGGGAGATATTTCCTTGCTTCTTTCAGCTTCTGGAAGCCCTAGACATCCCTTGACTTGAGGCCATATAACTTTGATCTGTGCCTCTGCCTTCAGATGGCCATCTGTGATGTGTATCTCTGCCTGTGTCTGTCTTTTCTCCTCTTCTTCTAAGGACACCAGTCATACTGGGTTAGGGTTCACCCTAATACTTCATCCTACTTCATTACATCTACAAGACCCCATTTCCCAGTAAAGTCACATTCACAGACAGTGGGGATTAGGATTTCAATGTGTCTTTTGGAGGGGAGGGGTACACAATTAAAACCACAATACACCCCAAGACTGCAAGTCTCAAACTATAGCCAAACCTCAGGATATGTGTTCTGCTGAAGTTTGTTATCAGCCTTGTGTGGTTGATTGTGTTTTCTAAAACACAACCAGGCTTTGGGTAAAGAAGACCAAATCTCAAGTCTTTCCATATAGTATGTTGGGTCATACTGAACAAGCCTCCATTTCCTCATGCATTTCTTCCTCTGGACACTTTTCTTAGCTTCTTGATCCCACAATAAAGCAGAATGGGGCTCCTTTTTTTCCATGCTATTGCCTTTACTTTTCACATCCTGGCATTGAAATCCCCTCTTCCTGACTGTGGCGTTCATCTTTCCTTAGATAAGTTATCACTCTATGAATTCTTATTTACTAATCTCCCAAATAGGGAGGATGACCCCTCCTCACTTGCTAACTTTAAGGGGAAAGTGAAATTTAGGATAGGAAGTTCTGCCTGAGCATCTAACATTGCAGTTTATGGTGCAGTGCCGTGTTCCTGGAAGCTCTAATTAATTGTGAAAAGTGGGTGATCCACACCCAGTAAATGGGTGGTAGGGATTGAGATTTCAGGCTTTCGTGTATTTAGAAAGATTTATCAGTGGCTCTGTTGATCAGCTAGATTTGGACAAGATGACCCTGGAGATTCCTGACAGATCTAAGAGACACATTACCTATGTAGAATATTTCTAGGTGATAACAGCAAGAAACAAATTCATCTATGTCATTCAGGACCAGGAGGGAGTTTAGGATAATTCTCTGAATGCGAAACAAAAAGAAAGGATACTCAAGGCCTCAAGGCCATGGAATTTTTTTCTTTTACAAGGCTCAGAGCATGTTGAATTTGGAGAGATTTGCAAAAACCTAGTTGTCCTTTGTAGAATTTATACAAAAAAATTAACATTACTGACCACTCGCAGCCCTTATATTACAAGTAATAACCACATTTGCATAGTAGTAATTGTGCTTCAAAGGGTGATGCAACAAAGATCAAGGTGAGTGTGATGTGTGGATGTTTAAATGAAAAGCACACTAGGCAGGCAGGCTGCTTTTGCCCAGGCTGCCAGCAGTGACCACCCCGTGTTGTCCAGTGTATGTTTATCCTGAGCATTGTATCCACGGAGAAAAAGTCAATTCCAGGAGATCAGAAAAAACAATTTTTTATCTCCTGTTTCCTCTGAGTTTTTTTGCAGTTTGAAATTAAGGCTTCTTGACATTTTTATTAAATGTATTTTCATGTTATATAAATTAATGTTATGGTCTCTACAGATGCTTTCTTACATTTCAGAGCCTAATTTCTGTGTTTTCTGTTGCTCTTAAACATACAACATTTCTATATTTATTGAATGGGCAGGAAAAGCAACTGTGATTCAATGCTTGCCTGTGGCTATAATTCATCTTCCCCTACTCTGAAATGGAAAATGGGCTATGCAATTAATGCCTTTCTGCGAATCTTCATAGACAATTACTCTCAGAACAAAATACAAGCAGTAACTTTTTCTCTCCCCTAGGAAATAGCATTCTTCTGGCTAATAAACAATAAAATCTCTGTAATTCATCATTTTTCCCTTTTTACCTCGGTTTCTAGGAAGCTTATAGCTAGTTTTTGCTCTTAATAAATGTTGAGCTTTCCTCAGCAAGAACTTTTCAACATAGTTTTGGCTACTGTTAACTGATATATTGTTTCTTTATAGTATAGATTATTTTTATTCTTACTGATACTTTTTATTTATTAAAAGATTCTTCATGAATTTTTCAGATGTAAGTGGGGGTAGTTACTAAATCAATCAATTTTTATCTCAAGCCGTACACAGAAAGTCATGGCAGATGTGCTGTAAATGTATTTGTATTGTCAAAATGATAAAGTTTTAAGAATCAAACATGAAAGCATATCTTCTGGGCTTCGAAGTAATCAAAGATTTCTCAAATAGAAAATAAAAAGGCTAATGATACAGGGAAAAAATGATAAATTAAACTTCCTTCAAATGAAGAATTTCTTTTAACCCAAAGCTACCATGAAAACACTAAAGAAGGAAGCGCAGAATAAGACAATCGACTTCTAATCTGTGCAATTGGCAAAGCATTAGTATATGGCATATAAAAAATGCAAAGAATTCTAAAACCAATAAGAATGAAACAGTAAAGCCAATAGAAAAATGGGCAAAAAAGTTGAATATATACTTCAAAAAAGGTTTAAAGATATCAAAATGACCAATAAATATGGAAAAAGATGTGTAATTTCATTATGGAAATGCAAATTAAAACCGTATGAAATATTAATACTTAGCCACTAGAATAATAACTAAAGAGGAAAAAAATGGAAAATACCAACAGCTGGAAGGGAGTGGAGTGCTGGGATCTCCCATGCATTGTTGGTGGGAGTATAACTTGGTACAGTCATTTTGTTTTAGTTTAGTTTTAGTTTTAGTTTTCATTTAGTTTTCACTTTGTTTTCATTTTTCATTTTGTTTTAGTTTTAGTTCTATCGACTAAAACTAAACATAGGCATAACCCCCTACTTGTACATCCAACAAAAATAGTGCAGACACAAACAAAATGTGTGTTCAAGAATGTTCATAGAAGCGCCATGCATAATAGCCAAAAAAATAGAAATGACTCAAAATTCCATTAAAAATACAATGGATTTGCCGCATAGTCATGCAATGGAAAATGAAGCATCAAGGACGATGAATAAATTATTTCAATGTGCAAAAACATAAATGAACTTTATAAACATATTGTTGAACAAGAGGAGCTAGTTATAAAAGAGTACCTATTGTATGATTCCATTTGTATAAAGTTCAAGTAATCTATGCTTGGAGAATCAGGGTAATTTTTACCTTAAGGAAAAAGGGGTACACAACGGGAACATTGAGGGGGCTGATAATCTTATATTTTTATCTAAATATTGGTTTCCCCAGTTTATTCAGTTTACAGAAATTGATTAAGCTCTCCACTTATTTTTTTGTTCACTTTTCTGTATGTGTGTTATACTTCAAAAAAAAAAATAAGCAATTAATCAGTTCTCTTTGGGAAAAAGCTTCTACCAACCCCTTTTGATTATGAAATATTCTCACTCTTTCATCTTCTTAACAAAATGATAAAAAGTGTTTTGGACATAGGTAGTTAAAAGTAACATTTGGATCCAGTAAAATATTTCTTTATGATAAAGGAGTTGATTTAAAGTGCTTCCTACTTTTCACCTGTTTTTAGTTTTTTTGTGTGTAACTTTCTTTCCAACTCTGGAAGGAGAATGTAAGAAATCCTACAAACTAGTAATTATCTGTGTATATGACCCAGTGTCATGATCTTAAATATACTGATCATGACTGTGTCTTAAAAGCATTGATCATAGCTGATACATGTCACTTAATAAAACGTTTGCATAGTAGAATTCCTTAGAACCGCCTAGAGTCCTAGTCCCAATAGGGATGGTTGTGCTGCATCTGCAGGTGTGCCAGGAAATGTATTAAGTGTATGTGAGACGCCCCTCCTTCCCTTCATTGGATCCTTTCACTGGCAAGGTGGAGGCATCTCCCTCCAGCCTGTGAGCACTGTATGAAAACTGGAGGCATTCACTGCCTTCTCTCTAACATCTGGGCAAGAATCAAATTTTTGGCTTTTTGAAAACAGAGAGGTCCATTGTATAAAAGAGAATGAATTTTGAAAGTTTTTTTAATCATTCATAAATAGTTCTTCATTTCTGTATCAATCAGCTTTATGCTGGATAATGCCACAGCAAAAAGAAGCCTACGTACTCAGAGGCCTACAAAAACAAAATTTGTTACTCACTCATGTTACAAGTGTCTCATAGGTTGGAGTTAATTCTGCCCATGTGTTGCTGGTATCTACCAGGGCCCACATCATGGCCTGCTCGGCAATTGTGCTCAGGTCTTGTTGAGCTTGGTTGAGCTTGGTTTTCCGGGATCCATCGATACTTAGTTTCTGCAGGGCAGACTGGAGAATAAAAGAGTTGTGATAGTGACAATCACCCTGCACCCTATGGCTCTTTCATGGTGATGCAAATCTCTGCCAACCACCTAAGCCACAATTAGGATACAATTTTATTTTGATTTTCTGTCCTGGTCTAGGGTGAGGGACAGTTTCAGAGATTTCCTCTTGGACTTTCCCTACACACAGGACTTCACATAGAACTTAGAGCTATACATAGACTTCAAACTACACACAGGACTGTGAGTTATACCATCGACTTTCCTGGGTCTCCAGCTTGCAGATGGCAGATTGTGAAACTTTGCAGCCTCCATAATTATGTGAGCCAATGGTGGTTCCATAAGATTATAATACTATTTTTTTTACCATACCTTTTCTGTGTTGAGATATGCAAATACTTACCATTGTGTTACAGTTGCCTACTGTGTTAAGTACAGTAATATGCTGTGCAGGTTTGCAGCCTAGGAGCAATAGGCTATAGCAAATAGCCTAGATGTGTAGTAGGCGTTACCATCTACGTTTGTGCAAGTACACTGTATAATGTTTGCAATATGGTGAAGTTGCCTAACGATGTATTTCTCAGAATGTATCCCCTTTTTGTTAAATGACAGTTGACTGCATTTATATCCTATTGATTTTTCTCTTGAAAACCCTGACTAATACAATGACCATAAGTCCCTTTCAGGAAGGCCTGAGAAAATCATCACAGTATACACTTGCCACGGTTTTGCAGGGTCCTTCTGTGTATTTAGTCTATAGCTTTTGGATCTAAAACTGGCTCAAGCTCCTTGTTGGAACTGAGCAAGGGATTGTATAGCTTTTTATTGAAGCCATCACTTTTAGCCTCCTGCTCCTTTACTCTTGCCTTTTTTTTTTTTTTTTTTTGGTGCTAGATGTTGCCTACCTGTCTGTTTTGCTCCAAGGAACATCATGTTCTATTAACCATCACCACAACTCCCTTTAGGGCAAATATTTTGAGCTGCCTTTCCAAATTTACCTATTATTGCAATAACTGTGGACCCTAACCTTTTGGTGGCTAAGCATAGCCACCTGACACTATTGCTCTGGGTTAACCATCATTCCTATGGATATTAGCATGCCTGGCTCTATAACCACCTCCTGCCATCAGCCTAGCCTGCAGAGAAGGCCACTGCTAAATTTAGTGATGCTGGTGTTTTTCTCACCAGCATATTCCTTTTAATCTTGATAAGTCATCATGGTGTTATGATGTCCTCTGGACCCTCTTACAAAGGATAAATCCCTGGTGGGTTTTCTGATATTTTATAATATATCCATTCCAGCAAGCCCGTTTCCTCACCTTCATTATTCCTTCTTCGCCATCTCTCAGAAAAGACTGGGCTTTTCTACTTCCTCAGGGCTGACCCCTTTTTCCAGGACTCTAAGAGCTCCTCTGCTCACTTTAGTGAGGATCAGTCACTTGGATGTATTTGATTGAAAGAAGAGTCTGGGACACATATTCCTGGTTAGAAGTCCACTTTGCAGCAGGAACTCTACAATATGGGAATGGAAGCATAAATCTTTGGTGAAAAGTGGATCTTTCCTGTCACTTAGAATAAAGATAAATGAAAAGACTAATACAATGTCATAATTCTGATGGGATTGATGATCAAAAAGAGAAAGAAAAAACAAACAATATTAGAAAGGAAAAATGGGCATACCTACAAATGCATTCTAATTCAAGAATAAGTCAATACTCTTAATAACTTATGCCAACATATTTGAAAAAGAAATAAAGCATTCACAAATAGTGATAATCAAAAATTGCTGAAAAATAAATGTAAAATTTGAAAAACATGATGACAAATTTTAAAAATATATTATAGTTAAAGATATGCCAACTCCCAAACACCAGTCCCGGAAATTTTACCAAGCAATCTTATATAAATTCTTCTAGAGATGTTTTTAAAAGATCATGCTCAAAACAGGATAGATGAGTCTGCTTAAAACTATGATATCAAAACAAAACAAGGAAAGAATAAGACAGTCAAATTATAGGCCAAATTCATTTATGAAAATAGATGCAAAATTCAGAATAAAATATTAACAAATGGAACTCAACAATGTCTATATATATATATATATATACACACACACACAAACACACACACACACATCTCCAGACTAAGTAGGTTTTATCTCAGGAATGCAGGATGATTTAAAATTGGTAAAATTAATTAATATAATTCACCACATTAACTGATTAAAATATAAAACTATCTCAATAGATGCAGAAAAAAAGCTATTTAATAAAATTCAATATGCCATTTATTAAAAGCAACCAGGAACTTCTATCTAGCTCACTAGGTTAAAAAAGGAAATGCTGTAAAATATAGAAAGCAATAGAGTATAAAGATTTGTAAAGACTTAATAATTCTGTTATTCCCATATAATGAGATTGTGTATATAGGTGAGCCAAATGACTATAATAAAATATCATAATTTATACAATAAATGTCTTATAAATATACAATCAAAACATAATCATAAAAATATGCAAGTAATATGCAGCTTGAATAAAAAATAAGAAGGCACAAATAATCAGGTATATGTAACTAATGAGACTAAGAAAACCATAACATATATCTGTCCCAATAACATGAAAGAACTTTTCAAACAAAAATAGTAAAAAATTTGAAGCACATATAAAACACCTAAATAAATAGAACATATGTCATGCTCAAGATGTATATTTCAGTGAGAACTCAGTTTCATAAAGATGTTAACACATCAATACATTAATATATTTGTAGAAATAAAATAAAGATCTCAGAAAAAGAAACAATTATATGTGAAAATAACATAATGAAAACTGTGAAAATTATACTTCATCCAATAATGGAAATGAGATAATATTTAATCTCTTTGAAAAAATAAAATTAGATTTTATTTCACAAGACATACAGAAATAACCTTGAGATAGATTAAAATGTTAAAAATAAAAAGCAAAGCTATAAAATGTTAGGAGAAACTATAGAAAAATGTCTTCATATCCTCAGGTTATTATTGATTTTGTAAAGAAGACACAAAAATCACAAAAAGGAAAATTATTAATAAATTTTGATTATTATAAAATTTAAAACTCCTCTACGAACTGCCCCCATGGCAAGGTAAAAGAAAAACTATTGACTCAAATATTGTTTGTGTACTTTCAAAATATATAGAGAATACTTGTAAATCAGTTTAAAAAAAGACATACAAACCAATAGAAAAACAGAGAACAGAATTGAATAATCAATTCACTGGAGAGTAAACTTTAATAGTCAATAGCTATTTAAATAAATATTCAATCTCACTGATGGTCAGGGAAATAAAATTTAAAATTATGTATATCATTTTACTCTCAATCGCATTAGTAAAAATTAACAAATCTGACAATAAAAGAGTTAGGTGAGGATGTAATGCAATGGAAACTCTTATTCGCAATTGGTAGGGGCATAAATTGTTACAATCACTTTGGGAAAGAGAGTAACACTATCTAGCAAAGTAAAAAGTACTCCAGCACCTAACAATTCTACTTGCAGAAATACATCTTAGACTACCTCTTGCACAGGTGAATAAGAACATTCTCACAAGGATAGTTAATGTGCAGTGGTTTTATAAAGGCAAAATTTGAGTCAACCTGAATGTTTATAAGTAGGAGAATGGACAAATTAATACATTCATATAATATAATGTGATACAACAGTAATAATGAATGAGCTACAGCTGTACATAGCATAGAAAAATCTCAAAAATATAAATTTATGATAAAACATACAAATAGAAAATATGACAAAATGTAATACTTATTTAATTTGAAAACATTAAAAATACTATGATTTATAAATATGAATAAAGGTATAATTAATGCAATCAAATATGCATGTGAATATTAACATTAACTTCAGGCTACTAGTCAATCCTGGGGAGAAGGAGGTGAAAAACTGAATGGGTATATTTACATAAGGAGCATCAAATAGATCCGAAATAAAAGACATAAAATAAATGTAAGAACAATGATTTCACAAAGAGTAGATGGTTAACACCTGATTGCTTGCAAAATTTATTCTCTATGCCTTCCTGAAAACATGGCATTTGAAAAGAAACATTATTTTAAGATACATATAACAAAAGGTGCTTTGTTGTTTGTCTTGGTTTTGTTTTTCCACCTGTGAGTCTTCTCCTCTGTGATTGGTGATTCTTTGTTATTGAGAAATGTCCTATATGTTTTCTTATAAACATTATAGTTTATTAAAAAGATAAATGTTTGAAGACTTGGTAGCTGATCCACAAGCACTGTCAGCATTTTTCCCCTGTCATCTGGACACTGGCCACTATTTAGGCACAAAACTATCTAGAGAGAAAGCTATATTTATGAAAGAAAAGAAGTGAGTGTGCCCATGTGTGTGTGTGTGTGTGTGTGCGTGTGTGTGTGTGAATGTGTATGTCACCTCAGGGTCTAGTTTATTTGCTAAAAATGAGTAAAATTGGATTTCTTATAACTTTCCAGAGCATTTGGGTATTGTTAGTACTTTTATGTTCAGTCGAATTCAAACAACATTTCATTTCTATTTTTATTGTTGCTGTAAATAGTATTCACTAGATGCTTATTAAATACCAATGTCACAGGCTAAACGAAGTAGATCATAGGAGATGTTACAGACCCAGGCCAATTGAATTAGCCATATTTAGAATTTTTTGAAAGTGCATTTGCTCCATCAGAGTCCTGATTACTTTAAAAAATAACTACAAATGTTCACTAGTGAAGCTGATTTGACAGCTTTGAGTAACTTCTGCAACTCCAGGCAAGTTAACTGTTATGGGCTTGAGTTTCCTCCTCTCAGAAGGATATTATTAAGCTTAAATATTGTTTCTTTCTCTCCTTTCTGCAAGATGTTTTACTTCACTGTAGCAGTAAGAAATCATTGAATTGTAAACTCTTGCACCTAACAAAACTGTATATACCACTTAATGTTATCTGAGGCCTCTTAGGGTGAATTTTGAAGGTTCACAGTGAAAGTGTGATGACTAGAATTCAGATGTCCTGCTTTCTGCTTTAGTATTTATTCATTCTAAAATGAATTACTCCATTATTATTCTCTCAGTGGAACATCATCATCACCCCAACTTAAACAAAAAATAACAAGATTTTCAAGAATGATAAAAAAAGAATAATCAGACAATAAAAACAAATCCAAAGATAATTAAGATATAGGAGTTAATGAACAAGTTTAAAATGGCCATCATAAATAAGTTACAGAAAATAGATTTTTTTAAATGGCTGAAAAGATGAAAAATTTCAATAGAAATTTGGAATGTATAAAAAAGAATCCAATGTGCATTCTAGAATTGAAAAAAGTATTTAATACCTATAACTGAGAATATGCATGTGAATAATTAACATTAAGTTCAGGCTAGTAGTTAATCCTGGGGAGAACAGGATGGAAGATAGAGAGAGACATTTAAAAGTCAGGATTAGTGAACTCAATAACAGGCAAGAGAAAATATCAAAATTGAAGGATATAGGAACAATAATGATGGAAAGGGCAAAATGGAATAGGAAATGTGTAGGGCAGACATGGTCTAACATACATGTAATTGTAGTCTCAGAAGACCAAGACAAACAGATGCAGTAATTAAACAGTAAATAGTCAAGATGTTTCTAATATACTAAAAACCATCAACTCACAGATTCAAGAAGATCAGTAAAACCTAAACAAGATTAATATAAAGAAAATTATATTAATACAATTCTTTGGGCTATTTGGGTAGAACCCATCTGGGCAGTTGATTTGGTATCAGCTGGATTCATGATCAGCTTCTGGGATGACTGGTGGTTGGATAGATTGTATCTGTTCCATGTGGTCCCTTATCCTCTAGCAGCCTATCCTGCTTGTCTTCAGGGCAGCAAGGCAGGGTTCCAAGAGAGGAAGAAGTAAGGCTCGGAACTGACACGGTGTCACTTCTACCACTTTCTATCAGCCACAGCAAAGCACGGGGCCAGATTAGATTTATGGAGCAGAAAAACAGTCTTTACTTCTTGATGCAATATGGTGTAAATTACATTGTAAGGAGGGGGTATGTATATAGAGAGGGGTATAATTGCAGACAATATTGTTTACTAATGTTTATCCAGGAAACTCAGAGCTCTTTGTATATACATACCATTTCTTTTATTTCATGACAATAGTTTGGGTTATATTTTATGAATGAAAAAAAATCATAGAAAAAGGATGTCATGTTATCTGTTTAAAATTAAAATGAGTGGTAGAAACTTCAACCATTTATAATATGCTGACTTCCAAATGCCCATCCCAAGCCATTTGTTACAAAGCTCTACGTGAGTGATCACACTTCCAGCTACATATGTCTTAAAATGTGTTTATTTAGTTATTCAAGTGTTTTCAAAGTTTTTCAGTAGTTGCTAAAGATTTCGAGCAAGGCTCAAATTCCAATCTTCTCTTGAGAGAGTATCCAGAACACTGGGATTATGCTGCTTCGTTGCAGCAACTACATAAGAAAATGTTCTCCCCAGTCTGCCAGAGCCCCAGCATGCCTCCTTTAGGTTACCAGCCAGGAAGTTTATTTTAAGTTACCTTCCTAACCTTTAGAAGTATTGGAGTTTTTAACTCCCTGCTCTGTACTAGATAACCAATTCTGTTGCTAATTAACTTATTAACCACCAACATTAAGCAGAATAATGAATTTATGTGTTTTTCTTAGTGTAGAAGAATGAAACACAATAAGAACTAGTTATCTTTTCCTCTTCCCTGCCCTCTATCCCAAGAAGTAGTAGCAATGTATTGAGATCTAGAGTTGAGATCTCATAATGATGCTGACTCAGACTCAGTGAGTCTAGATGGAATCTGAGATTCTGCTTTTCTAGTAAGTCCCCAGGTGATGCCTTTGCTGCTAAATCTCAGTTTGAGTAGCAAAATTCCTAGAGAATAGCAACCTCCCTAAGCTTCAGGGCAACATTTAAGAGGCTTTGTTTTTACAACCTAAAATTCAGGAATATAAAGAACTGGATTGTTCAAGAGAAAAGAAGATTGCTGTTTGGAGCATGGTAGGAAGAATTGTCCAGAATGAAGGGAAGATTCCTAGTCCTGGAAAAGTATAGCTGGGTTTTGTGGATCCTGTAATTAGCAAAGATGTGTTTCCATCGAGAGCTAGCCCCACATAAGGAATATTTAAAGGACAATCACAACAAACTTATCTCTAAGCCCACTACTCCACACCCCTGTACTCCCCATTCCTCCATCCCTTTTGAGCGTAACCTAAGTCTCAACAATTTTCTACAACCCCAGAGAAGAGAGATCCTCAAACGTTATTGAACTTGAATTTCTTGTCACCCAGGCAAGTACAGGCTCAGAATTAAATTGACTTTGATTTACATAAATAACGTGGCACTTTTAAAGCCCTGTATGGTGGATCAAAAAATATAACCACTGCACATGTTTAGAAAAACAGATCAATCTGATTAACAATTTTACAGGCAGTCAAGAACAGTTATATGTATATAACACCTAGCCAAGAGGACATGGTGTCACCTAAATTGATTGACTGCTAAATGAAGGGTAGCTTGTGATTACATCTGTTCGACAGACTCTGTTGTATCCACATCATCAAATCAGTGTTAGTGTGGGCCATGAGCCAGGAAGAGGAGAGAGCTGTGTTACAGGGACCAGGCGCTCCAGTGGCATTCTTTAAAATCGAATGCTGTCAGGCATCTTGAGTGATGAACTGGAACAGAAAGCAATTGACATTTGTTCAGATCTTTCAGGGGAAGCTAGATGTGTGAACAAGAAGAGTTTGAAGATCTTCATTAACGATGAAGTGATGCATCAAAGCTTGCAGGGAGGCTTTGATACCCAGAGGCCTAAGAAAATACATGCATCAGAATCAGAAGTGAAGTCCATGTTGATTTTTTTTTCCGCCTTTGACATCAATTGCCTTGCTTGCTCATGTAACATTAATCTCATAGGGTCTATTTATCCTATATGATTAGAAATTGAGACACAGTAGAGAATGTCTTTATAATCTAATAGAATTGAACTGTGTTTTTTTTTCCTTTATAAATTGAGTATGTAATGTATCGAATACCTACCAGGTGAGCAATCCTCTGCTTTGTGCAAGAGACTGTAAAAGAATACAAAGATGAGTCAGCCTTGGATATGGCAATCAAGATTACACTTTTCATAGATAGATAAGACATGGACAAAAATGAGGTAAAAAAGTCATGCTACTTGAAGAATACTGTGAAAAATGCTTACAGTTATTGTGAATCCAGGAGCTTTATTCCTACTTGGGAAGATTGAAAGGGAGGATTAGGAACAAGCTGATAGAAGAAAATTCAGCCTTCTTGTTCAGTCTTAAGAGATTGGTAGAGTCTGATTTTTCATTGTTAAATGGGGAAGATTTTTCTAGGTACAAAAAGAAACTTGGATAGAGATGTGGAGGCAGGGAAGAGTAAGCATATATGAAAACTTTTACAGGAAATTCTCAGCCTAATGTGAGAGACACAGTGGAGGGCAAGAATGCAAAAGTGAGAAAGTCCTAATCCCTGGCTGGTTCTAATGCTTTCAATTGTCTGTTTGTTGGTTTATTCATTTATTTTTGGAAGACTTTTTAAAGCTTTTAGTGCTCTTGTGTTCATACTGATTCTCAAAAGAAAGACACTACAGAGTTCACTATTTTTTAAATATAATTTTTATTTTTAGAAGTTTAGATTTACAGAATCATTGCAGAGATAATACAGAAAGTTCTCACATATACCACACTCCATTGTTAATATCTTATATAAGTATGGTACATTTGTCACAATTAGTGAAGTAGTATTATTACATTCTTATTAACCAAAACACATGCTTTTTTCAGATTTTCTTAGTTTTCAACTGTCCATTTTTTTTTGTTGTTCCAGGATTCCATCAAAGATATCACATTAAATTTAGTAGTTTCCTGAAGCTCCTCTTAGTTGTGACAGTCTCTCAGACTTTCCTTGCTTCTGATGACCTTAATAGCTTTAAAGATGGATACTCAGATGTTTTATATAATCTCTTTCAAATGGGATTTCTCTGATGTTTTCCTCATGAGTGGGCTGAGGTTGTGAATTTTTGGAGGAGATCACAAGGTAAAGTACCATTTTGTCACATTCACATCATATGAAGGGCACATATATTAGCATGACTTATTACCATTAATGTTACCTTGATCACCTGGCTAATTATTTTTTGTCAGGTTTCTCCACCATAAAGCTATTCTTTTTTTCCTCTTTCCTTCCTTCCTTCCTTCCTTCCTTCCTTCCTTCCTTCCTTCCTTCCTTCCTTCCTTCCTTCCTTCCTTCCTTCCTTTCTTTCTTTTCTTTCTTGTCTCACTCTGTCTCCCAGGCTATAGTGCAGTGGCATCATCATAGCTCCCTGCAACCTTAAACTCCTGGGCTCAAGCGATCCTCCTGCCTCAGCCTCCTGGGTAGGTGGGACTACAGATGCACACCACCACACCTGGTTGATTTCTCTATTTTTAGTAGAGATGGGGTCTAGCTCTT